>VDFB02132813.1:0-28210 GCA_007258455.2 Sequoia sempervirens | reverse complement strand
GCATAAAAGTGCAACCAATCAGGAGAAATAAGAGCCCAATCCAACTTAACCTGAATCAGAGTATCCCTCGTACACCTATTGGACCAAGTATAGGATGCCCCTCTCCCAAATCCAAATCCAAGAGATGATTATACCTCAATAGCACCATGATCAAGATGACTATCATCAGCTACCCAAGAACTCCCAAAACCTGTCAAAGGATCATCCACCTGAGACTTCAAAATCCCAACACCAAGAGGTCCCAAGCCTTAAAGCATCCAACTTTTCCTTCACGGTCTCTCATTAGAGACAGATGGAAAACCCATGAGAACTTCTCCCTAAAACAAAAAAATGAAGTAGCCACACGATTTTCAAAAACAAACAAGTCGAAGCCAGCAACCACCTTAGGATTCCAAAACGTTGCCACCCCACCAAAAGCAACATAAAAAATCATTAGCTTGACAACCACAATTTTTAAAGAACCTATTCTTAATTTTGTCAACCTTCTCAGCACTCATCTTGGTTTTCTAAATCAAAATGATATCAGACTGATGATCTCTCACAATGTTGCAAGAAGATCTTGTTTATGAGGATTATTTAATCCTCTTATATTCCAAGAGAGGATCTTCATGGAAGATTTTGTGAGGGACCATTCAAGCCCATCTCAAGCAGAGTAATCTGTGATCCATCAGCAATATCACATTTTCTTACCCTCTCCCTTACTTTCTGCAAAGAAGGCCTTCCCTTGCCTCTTGGCTCTGAACCACAATCCAACCTAAAACAGTTTCTAGTAGCCATCCCCACCATAGTTGGGTTTGGCTTCTTCTTACCCCAAGACTTGGAGTATGAATGTACAGTAATCCACAACTCCTCATCCTAAGAAGCATAGTTAGAATAGTCAATGACAGAAGAAGTGAGCACCAAATTCTCTGAAACTGAATCCACCAATGGTTCAATAGAGGGAAAATCCTCTTTAACCACCACTGAATCCACTAGAGGAGGATCCTGACACTCCTCAGAAGTTAAAAGTTGCTCCTCAGAGACCATCTCCAGAGGGGTCACAATCTTTGGCTCAGCAACCACCAACGCCATCAAGTCAACACCACCCTCCTCCTCCAGATTAATATCCCACTCATCAACATATGGGACCTTCACCACACCCTCCACAGGAGGAGGTCCCTTGATAGGGCAAGGAGGAATCAGAGAAACAACCGAGTCACCAAGAGGAGAACCCTCTGACACCACCTCCTCCACATGCTCAACAAAGCCCTTTTCAAACCCCGCAACCTAGCGATTCCCAACCTCCTTCCAAACTTTGGCCTCCTTTTGAGAGACTGGGTTCTTTTTAGGTGAAACCATAGGCTTCAGAGGGAACTTCTTCGCCCAATGCCCCACCTTCTTGCAGTGAAGTAGGAAAAAGGGATAGATTCAAACTCAACTACCTGCTCCCACACTCCCAACTTAGAGTTTATCTTTATCATCGAAGGAAGATCTGTGACCTGGTCTAGAATCACACACATCTGTGCATAAACAATCCTACACCTTGAAGCAATAAGACTATCAATAGAAAGAAAATGTCCAAAAGTAGATGTTATTCCTTTAAAGACATGTTCATCCCAAAATTCAAGAGGGAGCTTGAGCAAACAAACCCACATTGGAGCTGAGTCAAAGGAACAAGAGCTCGGGGAGAAGCCCACCTCCCATTTCTTCAACACTAGAGTAGATTTCCCAATAAGCCATGCCCCCCCCACCAAAACCTTCAACAAATCTTCATCACAGGTAAAAGAAAATGAGAATAAACCCTTCGCAAAGGCTGCTATCTCAACCTGGCCTTTCAGATGCCAACGATTTTTACCCAACAATTGAACCATTTCAATATTAGGATGAGGTCCCAAAGACTTACCAACTAGCAATTGTTCTATGGTAAGAATACCCTTGTCAATGATATAATTTGGCACTGACACCGAATAAATGCCATTTGATGGGTTAAAAAAGAATTCCACTAGAGGCGAGGAATTTTTCTCCTTAAGCCTAGCATCAAATAAAGTTGACCACGCCTTTCCATCCACCGAGGACACATCAATCTTAGCAACTTTAGGGATGAAAGCTACCTCGGGAGCCACAAAATTAGACTCCACCTTATCACAAGAAGTACCATCCTGACCCAGACCGCTAGAAGGAGAAATGACATGTGAAACACCCAATGGTAAGGACCCACAAGACATCCCATCTAGAAGACAACTGTTAGCCAACCTCCCAATGTCAACCTAACCTTCACCATTAACGCTAGACCCTAGAGCAGAGATTCTTACCTTACCTAAATTTGAAAAATCCTTACCTTCAACCGAAAAGACCACTACAACACCACCCGATGATGCACCCATCTCATTAGCAACATATAAACAAGGGTGGGTATGTTGGGATTGTGAGAATTCAAAATGTTAATCAAGGGATGAAATTGAATTAAGGATGTGAGTGTGGATCAATGGATGGATCAAGGGTCAATAATCCATGAAGGTGTGGATCAAAGATTTAATCAAGGGTCCATAATCCATGAGGATTAAATAAATCCCTTAATTTTAGGAAATATGTTGGAGATATTATTCATGTGGAGGGAGGAATTTGAATTTGAAAAGGAATATTCCATGAGCACATTCTTTATGCAAGTTGGAGGATTGGAGGAATAATTTGGCTAATTAAACAATTTAAGAAATTCATTTAATTGTGCAAGTTAGAAGAATTAGGAGTTTTAATTAAATAATTGAAGATTATTTAATCAGGCGAGGGAAATGGGCGTAGCCCTAGCCTGCTGGCTAAGTAATTCCGCTATGCCTCAGCCTGGTCACTTAGTCTAGCCTCAACTCCGGTGGGTACCTGAGGGGAAGGTGAAGTCATGGGCCAAGCAGTCTTCCGGTCACTGCTTAAAAGCTTCACAAAGCACTTTACAGTTTATAGGGTCAAGCAACTTATTCCCAGCCTAAAAAAAAAAAAAAAAAAAAATCAAGGAGGAAAATGGCATTTAATTAAAAAAATTGACATTATTTAATCAAGAGAGGAAGAAATTAGTATGGAGGTGATGAATTAATCAAATAAAATTAATTATTCAATTAATAGGAGAAAAAGGTGAATTTAACTAAATAATTAGACATTATTTAATTAAATGGCCAAAATAAGTGAACTATGAGAGAAATGGTTTTAATAATCAAAATCAGGATTTGTGATATACTTAGGACATTTTAAGGTGTCTACATAAACAACAACTGAAGACAATGATCAAGTGTTTGCATCGGATAATTATGACTGTGTTTCAGACCTTGTACAAGAAAGTAATTTCATTCAATTTATTTCACTTTATTACATTATTTTATAATATATTTAATTATATATGAATGCATGTATGTAGATTGGTCAAATTATATGTCACACAAGTTATCAAGAATTAAATTTTGTTTGCAGGACATGTGTATGTTGTTGCACCTGAGGAGAATGAAGAGGAAATAGAGTATTGGTTTTCTCGATGTGTTGAGACTAAACATAAGTTAATTCAACCTCATGAAGATGATGATGGCTATCAATATCCAACAAGTTTGGTGGTGGTTGTCGGCACTTGGCTATGAAAATATCTAATAAGAATGGTTTGCCTACATTCAAATATTATGGAACACATAATAAGATAATACACTACTCATATTTGGTTGTGGCAACAAATATAAAACTAGTGAGATATCGTGGGAGACCTGCTAATAAATAGTTATGGACACTTTCTATGGAAGAATATGAGACAATTATAGATTCATTGTAAAAAAGAGAGGATGCAGATAGTATAATGGAATAAGTAAATACTATTACAATTGTGAAAAACATGAGCCACAGGATCAAACAATGAACAAAGACACCTTCCATGCAAGAGATCTTCAAACAATATGTGCAAGATTCCTCAAGAAGAAAAAAATACAGAACCAAGAGACTATCAAAAATAAATGAAAGCTCAAGAGATAATTACAATGAGGGTTGAGTGTTATATAGGAGAAAAACCCTAAAAGCATAAAAGCACTCCTAAGTTTAGCTTAAGTGCATGAGAATAAATTAGACTAATAATCAATTAAAGTTTAATTAATTATTAGTTAATGCATGATTACTCTAATACCTCCTTGAGATAAACTTAGGGAGTAGCTAAAAACCCTAAAAATAGAATGCAAGATGGGTCCTAACAAACGAGGCTTGGTGAGGTACCCGTGTACAAACACAAGATCTCTCAAAATTGGAGTAAAAGGAGAAAACCACAGTGGGAGAAAACTCCTCTACAAAAGAGAGAAAGTCAACTGAAGGACTGAAAATTCCTCCAAATCAAGGTGTGAAGGACTAAGAAGCCTCCAACCAAAACAATGTCCTGAAAAAGAGGAACATGTAGAACATTGCAAAAGCACGAAGAAGTTGTGGACTATTGTCGAAATATGACTAATATGGTGCTGAAATGAAGAACCTCCTTTGAAACAAATGATGATCAGGATCAAGATAACAAGAATCTGCATGAGTTCCCTAATGATACTACTTGAATCAGATGGTAAACAAAGGCAAAACATCTGGAACTCAAAGATACAAATGTCAATATCAAGGAAGACAATAATTTGCATGAGTGCCCCCAATGACACTACTCGAATCAGATAGAAAATAAAGGAAAACATCTAGAAGTTGAAGATACAGGTGATGTATGAATTTGCATGAGTGACCCCAATGACACTACTAAACATGCAAGTCAAAAATATAGGTACCAAATTGTCTGAAGAACTCTAATCATGAGAGAGACAATAATTTGCATGAGTGTCTCCAATGATACTACTTGAATAAGATGGAAAACAAAGGCAAACATCTAGAACTCGATGATACAAACAATACATGAATCTGTACAAGTGACCCAAATGACACTACTCAACATGCAATATGCAAATTGAAAATATAGGTACCAGTAGTCTCTGATCAAATGAAAATGCAAGGTCGCCTCCAAAAATAGGAATGTAAGAATTTCCATATGGTAAATGCTCCAACTCACTGAAATACATGTAACCAATCGTTGATGTACATTGCATTTGAAAGTACATAGGAATAAGAAGTAGATACATAGATCACTCCAAACCAGTGAAACCAAAGGATGCATTAGCACCAATAGTAGAAACCCCCCCATAATGTTGAAAAGGGAGAGCCAAGACAGGTACATTGAAACTATGTGAAACCAATAAGTGCATGTAGGAGAAACAACTTGCAAATAAAAGGGTGTGCAAACTAACGCACACACGTATGAGGCAAGAATCACTGGGATTCACTACTATCATGAAAGAAACATTCACTAGACAAAGGTGTGATGGAAAACCAAAGGAAAACGTCAAAACCCCCATGGTACTTTATATCATAGTGTGAATACAAAAGGCACAATAAGATGTGCAAAATCCCCAAAAATTATACATCAAAATGGCACTTTATCTCATTGCATCTATGAAAGATAATGTGCATGAAAAAGATGTCTACAATGCCCAACTAGGACATAATACTAGAAATACATATAGAATAGCCAAAAATGAGTCATCCCACACAAACGAAAGTTTCTAGGAGCCAAGACATCGAAGTAATTCAATAGAGTGAAAAACACAAAAACCTTAATAAAATGTACCTAGAGAGAAATATGAAAAAAGTGCATGGATAGAACTAAAGAGCTCTAAAAAGACAGCCTCCAATGTCACCGAATCATGAAAAACTTGAGAACCTGCTCAAAAGCACAGCCTGTGGACTAAAAATAACACTCCTTTGACTTCAACAAGTTATACAATGCACTGTGTAACAAAAAATGTAAGTTATGAGGACTCACACCACTATAAATTTGGTGATAATCCAATTTTTGAGATATCCATATTCATCAAAAATTTGACGCTTTTATGCCCAAGTTATGACAAAAGAAAATGCCTCATTTAGGGCACAATGAGGGGTCTTTGAAGGGGCTTATGGTGTCCAACTGCATACTTGATATCAACAAAATATTTGTAGAATATTCTCAGGCGAAAAAAATCGGCTCTACCAAAAAGAAAAAATTTTACTAGGAAAGAAAGAGGTTGTTGATCTAGAAACAAAGGTTCACTCTCTAATAAAAATTGATGGCCATCAAAAAATAATTAAAAAAACAACAGGAAAAATGAAGTCTGCCAGAATTTTGGATGTGGCCTGGAAAATGGCTATCAGCTGGTGTTTGGAAGGCGTTAGGAAAACACATAGGCCGGTGGTTTTTTTTGTTTTGTCGCCCATATTTATGAGGGATCGCGTATGCCAGTGTACTGCATGCACAGTACCCTATGAATTAAATGAAAACTAGACTCTTTTTTATTTCCAATTTTTTTTTAATAAAAATAATTGTTGACTTCTATTTATTTTATTTTATTTTATTTTTTAATTTGTAAAAATATTTTTAAAAAAACACACACCTTTTTTAATTTTTGGCTTTTTGGTTTTTTCTCATATTACATGCATAGGAATCCATACAGGGGTTGTACAGGCCCTTATACAAAAATAATTTGCCTTAGAAGCTCTCTATGTTGAAATAGGGAAAATTTATAGTTCAAAATTCATGCAATCAGCCTCCTGAATCCAATGACAAGGTCCTTTTCATGCCAAAATGCACCAAAATTGTAGCTTCCTTTCGAATTCAAATAAAAAAAGCAATCGCTTCAAACCCTTGCAGATCAAACCTCAAGAGTCCAAATCAGGCCAAAAAAAAGCCAAATCTAAATTTCTCAGCAACTCTAAATCCAATGGTGAGGTCCTTTTCATGCTAAAATGCACCAAAAATCCACCCACCTCCAAAATTTGCAAAAAAAGCAAAGGGGGTTCAAAAATCTGAAGCTTATAACCCTTGAAGAAAAAAACTCATTAATCGAGAAGGGGTTCACTAAATCAAGGATCTGATACCATGTTAGAATTGTGAAAAACATGAGCCATAGGATCAAACAACAAACAAAGACACCTTCCATGTAAGAGATCTATAAACAATATGTGCAATATTCCTCAAGAAGAAAAAATTACAAAAGAAAGAGTCTATCAAAAAGATATGAAAGCTCGAGATATAATTACAATGAGGGTTGAGTGTTATATAGGAGCAAAACCCTAAAATAATAAAAGCACTCCTAAGTTTAACTTAAGTGCATGAGAATAAATTAGATTAATAATCAATTAAAGTTTGATTAATTATTATTTAATACATGATTACTCTAACAAATACATGCATGTATATCTAGTTTTATATAATTAAATACATGTTTTGATGATATTGATATTGCTTATACATAGTTAAGATCAATTACTATCTTTTTGTATCCTTAAGCCATCCTCTTAGGACCCCTTAAGCCATCATCATACCTAGGATCTTAAATCATCTCCTAATTATATCTAACTAATTTGATCACATGAAGCATACTTTGATCACATTCATCACATACTTTGAGAGATTGATTAAGTGTTTCTCCCCTTAATCCATCCTATTACGACCCCTTAAGCCATTCTCTAAGGACCCCTTAAGCCATCATATTACCTAGAACCATAAATCATCTCCTAATTATATCTAACTAATATGATCACATGAAACATACTTTGATCATATTCATCACATACTTTGATAGATTGATCAAGTGTTTCTCCCCTCAAGCAATCCTATTAGGACCCCTTAAACCATCATCTTGCCTAGGACCTTAAATCATCTAACTAATGTGATCACAAGAAACATACTTTGATCACATTCATCACATACTTTGACAGATTGATCAAATGTTTCTCCACTTAAGCCATCCTATTAGGACCCCCTAAGCCATTCTCTCAAGACCCCTTAAGCCATCATCTTACCTAGGTCCTTAAATCATCTCCTAATTATATCTAACTATTGTGATCATATAAAACATACTTTGATCTTACTCATCACATACTTTGAGAGATTGATCAAGTGTTTCTCCCCTTAAGCCATCCTATTAGGACCCCTTAAGCCATTCTCTCAGGACCCCTTAAGCCATCATCTTACCTAGGACCTTAAAACATCTCCTAATTATATCTAACTAATGTGATCACATGAAACATGTGTTGATCACATTCAACACATACTTTGAGAGATTGATCCAATGTTTCTCCCCTTAAGCCATCCTACTAGGACCCTTAAGCCATCATCTTACCTAGGACCTTAAATCATCTACTAATTATATCTAACTAATATGATCACATGAAAAATATTTGATCACATTGATTGCATACTTTGAGAGATTTATCAAGTGTTTCTTCCATTAAGCCATCCTATTAGGACCCCTTAAGCCATCATCTTGCCTAGGTCCTTAAATCATCTCCTAATTATATCTTACAAATGTGATCACATGAAACATACTGTGATCATATTCATCACATACTTTGATAGAATGGTCAAGTATTTTTCCCCTTAATCCATCCTATTAAGACCCCTTAAGCCACTCTCTCGGGACCCCTTAAGCCATCATCTTATCTAGATCCTTAAATCATCTCCTAATTATATCTATCTAATGTGATCACATGAAACATACTTTGATCATATCTAAATCAGCTCCTAATCAGTTAAATGTTTGTAAATTGCTTCAGTTTTAATGTTATATGTAATAAGTTCCTAAATTGCTACAATTTTAATGAACTGTATGTTTAACATTTGTTATAAGTTTGTAAATTGATTCAATTTTAATTTTTAATGAACTATACTTCTATTGCTACCTAAATAATTTATTAAAAAATGTAAAGCAAATAAATTAAATAATGTAACTTGTGTAAAGTGCATAAATTAATGTATTTCAAAAAAAAAATTAATGAACTAGATGATTCAATGGACATAAAAAAATTTCAAGTTATGATTAAATGGACATAAATTATATCTAACTAATTTTTTCAAGCTAAAATGCATAAATACATGTGTAATACTAAAACAATAATAGTCCATAAAATACTAAAATATAAAGTCCATGAAATAGTAAAAACTATGTATATATCTAGAGTCCATGTGAAATGTACTAAATATATATATATATATATATATATATATATATATATATATATATATATATATATGAGTGATATGATATATATATATATATATATATATATATATATATATATATATATATATATATATAGAGTTCATGTGAAATGTACTAAAACATATATATCTAGTCCATGCGAAATGTACTAAAACATATATAGAGTCCATGAAATACTAAAACATATACATGAGATCTAACTCTTGTCGTCCCTAAAATCAAGATTCCTCTTCAATCGACGTGAAGTAGGTTGATCTGAATCACATTGTACAAGAGAAAGAAACTTGAAATCATATTTAAAACAATTTAAAATGATTTAATTCATTTTAATTTATAAAATTATAAAAATTATCGTATGAGGCTGCTCATTTCCTCCCACGTCCTGCTCTGCATGTCCTACTATACATACTATGGCCCGATTGGGACCTCTCTCATGCTATACAAGAAAAATAAACACACATGTGTATGATTTAAGTTTAATTTAATTCATTTGAATTTATAATAATTAATTTTAAATATAATCAAAATTCTAAATTATCGTTGATTGTTGCTCATCTTTCTCCACAGTTCGCATTGCATCATTGGGACCAAAACTATCACTAACTAGCTCCTACAAGGTCAAATAAAACATGTGTACAAATTAGGTTAAAACATATATATTCAAGTACCGATTTTGCTAATCCATTTAAAAGACCTACAAATTATGCATGCATAGAAAAAAAATTAAACAACTTGAAATTTTTTCGGGGACTCTTGGAATTGACCTAGATCAATAGGATGCGCAATACCCATCCTAATGGTGGTATCAACTTGTAGACATATATAATTTAAAATACTTAATATGTATGCACGTTTGATAGTGAATTTAAAATACAAATTTCTAAGTATAGTTTTTTTAAAATGTACATATAATGGGTGGCTCATGCGTAACAACTGATGGTGGAGGACCAATCGCCACACCTTTTGGTTGATCTGATGTGGAAGTCAAATGACCTCCCTATAGCAGCATAAATATTTAACACATGTTTAGGACTGAATTACAAATTAATCAAGTTAAAATCATTTAATATATCTAAAAAATCAACCAAAATACCCCAAAAGGTGTGTTGAGTTGCACAGATGTCGACACAAAACAAAATCAATTAAATGTAGAACTTGATGTGTTGAAGGCCATCATCTACACCAAACAATTATATATGTATATATATATATATATATGATATGTACATTAAAAAACATACTTAAAATTTATATATTCAACATATGTATATACCTGTATAGGATGATCATCAACACATAGATAATCCACATATGAAGTGACCTCATCTGATATTGTGCATGCACTTGAACTAGATGCACTAGGAGCAAGGCCATAACATAATTGAGTACAATAGGTACAAAAATGTGGCATCAACACATGTGGAGTGCTAGGACCAACTCCACCTGATGCTTCTCCATGCTCTCGACCATTGACATCAACTACCATCTTGGTAGTCTGATCATTGAGGTTTCTAGAGAGTGCACTCAATGCTCCTAATGTTAACACCATTGCATGATGTTGAATGGGTGCAAGAATAGTAGTAAATGAAGGATCGACGAGAGGTTGAGTAGGCACGAGTCGACTAGAATCAACCCGTTCCCCTAACCTTTATTGTGGCATGCCACCACCAATACCTTGGAATGCTCTCATGTCAAAATAATTGGGTTTAATACCCAATACAAACTCTACATTTATTTTTCTCAAGAAACAAAGGGGAACCTCACAATTAGCATGTGGTGGATGATTAAACACCATCCACCATCACTCCCAAAAATATCTGGCCATTTGGGGATGCCTACACCATCTAATTGATATTCTTTTTCTATTTGGAGGAATCGATTCATTGGTGATGGGATCAAGGAAATGTGGGGCTAAATGTGCTTTGGTGATTTTTAGGTCAAGGATCTCCCTATAGGAGATTACATTGAAATAAAATTGTCTCCTCTCCTCTCTCCATAGGTGCTCACAATGTAACTCCACATTAATCAATCTAACAACATTGATAATTTTTTGCATTAAAGATGTAAAACACACTAGATGGGGGGGCATAATTGGTTTGTTTTGGATGGAATTAACTTTTTCTTAAATAGAATTAATGTTTTCATTGATCTGAGCTCACAAGAAAGCCTCATTAGATCCTAGGGGTGGAGGTGGGGAATTTTTAGGTGGAGGTGGGGGATTAGGATTTAGCAAGTCATCGATGTCAAAATCATCCATGATATAGCTCAAGTCACATGTGTATATATATATATGAACTTCAAAATTAACATTCAAGAATAGATATAAATTCTAAACATATTAAAAACTGGATATATACATGTTGAGAAATTACAAGAAATATAAATTAAATGTATGACATTTAAAAGAAAAATTAGGATATGCATACATACATCATTCAACAAGCATGTACAAATTTCAAAATTTAAGATCTAACTATAGTTTTAATACATACTAAAAAGTAAACTTTAAAGGTACAAAAAAGTTAAATTTCTAGGTAAAAACATACACTAAAAGGGATTATCTTGAGATTGGATTAATGTTTCAATTTCAATTCTAATATGTTAGATTCTAGCTAGAACAGAGAAATGAGATATTTATGTTGTCTGATTTAGAACCTCAAATTCTAGGACATGCAATTATTTTGTCATGGTTTCCTCACTTGTACCATCTGCATCCTCTTAAGACCCCTTAAGTCATTCTCCTAAATCCCCTAAGTCATGTCATCTTTCCTATGTCCTTAAACCATCATAATGAAATGATTTTTCCTAAGTTGTTTAATGTAGATCTTTAATAAGTTTGTATAATATTCAAGTAATTGTATATATCTAACTTGTAAGAAAAACTTAGTGAGGCTCTAGCCTATTTTGCTAGGGTTGAGGTGTGCAAATTCCTTAACAATTAATTTGGCCCCTAGGAGATCCTGAATCAATAATAATAAAAATATAAAGTATTTAAGATTGAGTGGAAATGTGACTACTATAAATGAATGTCACTAAGGTAATTGAACTTAATTTGTTATTTAAATTGATTTAATCAGATGAAGGACTATATTTGAACTAATGGAATGATTTTGTCCTAAGTTGTACCAATGACTAGTTCCTTCTACATTATTAGTGGCTTAACGGGATTAATGACTATTTACTTGTACCATTTACATCCTCTTAGAACCTCTTAAGTCATTCTCTTAAATCTCAACCCCTCAAGCAAAGAAAATAATTTCCTCTATGTATCTTGTATGAAAATTAGAACATGGAAATTTAAGTCAATTCATAGTAGTAGATATATTCCTCTAATTTGTCCTTTATAATTATGCCCATATTTCTAGGGCTCATTTAGCTCTAAGGAATACATATTTTTTTATGGCTTGATGTACTTTAAAGTGTTTACAAGGAATAGGGAAATTTCCTTCTTTTTCCTATGGAGGCCCTTACATATATGTTGACTATTGTTGGGGATAAAAATTTACCTACTAAATTCATGGAACATTTCAACATATAGAAGGAAGGGCACAAAAAATACTTAGGCACCTTTTTTTCATTTTAAAACTTATCAAAATATTTCCTCTACCTTGTAAACTTATCATACTTTTGATTAATTTGTGAACTTTAAGATGATGGTTTAAGTGGTCTTGAGAAAATGGCTTAAGGGGTCCTAAGAGGATGGATTAAGGGGAGAAAAACTTGATCATTCTCTCAAAATTGTTTGGTGAATGTGATTTGTTCAACTATAAATGGGAAAAGGCCAAGTGCAAGGAAGAAGATCTAGATATTTCAAGAAAGAGATCTCAAAGGAAATGTGTAAGTGGAAATTAGGTGGATGGAGATAAAGAGAATTCACATTATTTGTAGGAGTTTGAATTCCCATCAACATGCAAGCTTAGGAAAAGCACTATAATACACATGGAAGTATGAGAAAATTATTAAATCATAGTGGTTGACTAGGATAGCTATGGAGAGCCTTTTCTATCATGTGTTGTAGTTTTATATCCTTTGTTCAACTATTACCTCTAATTATCATATTCTAACCATTTACACTTTCTTAGAATACTAATAGATGATGAATTGTATTGGTTCTATAATTAAACCTATAGCTCCATGAATTCCTTTTTTATCATGTACATATTCCTTTATTCCTCACTTCCAATTCACTATTAAACCAAAATTATCTATTCTACAACTTGCACATTACAAACAAGACCCTATATAAACTATGTAAGAATATACCTTTCATTTATTTTCCTTACTCATCCACATAGAATTTCATCCTCCTAATTTTATATTCTAACCTTTATTTCTCAAAAATATCTTACCTCATATCTAAAAAAAACTATTATTTACATGCCACAATTCTCTTTTTAAACTAGGGAAATCGTCAAACTTGATTGAATATTTACATATATTGGTGATACCTCATCTTATTAATCACACCTATGAATATTACTAAGTTAATTCTTACCTTAGCTTGATAGTAAAACCAAAGGAAATAAATTATACACCACTTATTTCTTATCCTAAATAACTATTACCTCTTATTATAAAGGCCCTTTTTTTGCATGTAGCATCTTATCTTTCTCTCACTAGCTAACCAACACATTGTTAAATGGTCTTGTTTATCTAATGCCACCTCAACTATATTGAAGTGGCAATTAATGACTCATTGCACTAGTTAAATCTCATCTACAAGAAAATTCTAAAGTATTGTCCATTAAATATTATTGTATGAGGCATAAATATTGATAATACAAAAGCTTGGTTATCTAAATTGAAAAGAACCCTTAGGGCCTTAACTTGCTTTGTTAGTGGGATCATGTCCATGAGTAACATAATGGGGTTACCATCTAAAAATAACTAATATATTCATGCCATCTTGACCTAGCTCATTCAATTACTATTGAAATAAAAAATACTTGGCTATATGACATGACACACATGACTAAAACCAAAAAATCAATTGAACCTTAATTTCTTGAAGAAAAAGAATTTCTAGGGAAGAAAATATTTGTTGAAAATCCAACATTATGAATTTATGGTTTAGGTATATTAGACCCCTTACATTCCATGAGAAGTAATTCATGAGGTAAGGGATCAAGGGACATTTTCTTGGAGATCCTTGGAGTCTAATCCTTGTAATGTAGAAAATCTATTTTTCTCAAAACTACTATGGTTGTTTGGGGAGAAGTATCCAAATTTAATTTACCTTTTTCTTTGGAACATATTCTCTTTCTTCCATATTTTGGGGGTTTATGAGACTGTTGGATACTTGACCTAGGATGGAGTTATAGTTCCAACACTTGAAGAAGAGAGAACCCTTGTGTGTCGCAAAAAAATGTATAGTTGGACATTTTTACACTCGCTTGAGTCTTTCTTATGGACTTTGGCTTGATTTTGCCTAGATTTAATGTTGTAATGTGGCCAACACATTCACATTAGGTCTTGGGTCCTTATGAATCATTAAGAATTCTAGGATCTCTTGTAGAAGTCACACTTTTCTAGGACCCTTTCATTATAATTCACCTAAATAACCCCTTTTTTATCACTTACCAAGTCTTCTTTCAAAGTTAGGATGTAGAGTTGCAACAAATTCCATTTTCTAGGTTTCATCGTACCTTTCCGTTCCAACCCTTCTTCATGTCTAAATGATCCCTTTTAATGCACTTTTCTAACTTCTTATTTAAGGTAGTTTTCGTGAGGAATATTTCCTTTAAAACCTCATTAAATACACTTTTAATTTCTCACACTCCAAAGAAATTGCCCTAGGGGACCAAGTCAGCCACCTAGGGCAACTTTTTTTTTTAGTCCCATCGCCACAAAAATCGTAAAAATAATTTAATTCTTCAAGGATTTTATATATTCCATTATGGATGTGTTGTTTTCGTGAAATAGCTTACAAAATCAAGCATAAATAAAGTTATTTTTCTCCCCATTTTCACCCCATTCATCTACCCCAATCATTCAAGCAATTACTCACCCTTTTCACTCAAGCATTTAGCATCTTCGTATATCTCTAGATTTCAACATCAAGGATTTGTGAGTTGTGACATTGCATAAGTTATACCCATTCATCATTCTCCTTTATTTCATTTCATTTTCAAGGGTTTGATTACCAATTGTATTTTGACCCTAAGAAAACCCTATTCTTTCTAACCCTTAACCCTTTCCTAGAAGGCCGTATATTTTGTAGGTCTTGTATGCAGATTTGTCAAAGAGAAAGGTGATAAAAAGTGGTCAACAATCCATCAAAGTAATTCAAGTCAACAAAGCCCTAATTGAACATACCCTTATCGAGAGCTCTTCGGGTGGTGGCGATGGTGGTGGTGCAAATTCAAATTTTGAAAAGGCAGGATTTCTTAATGATGTTGCAGGCATTAATGGCGGACAGTTTAATGATGGGAAGGTGATGTCAATAGGGTCCTTTGCTGTAGGTAAGCATTGTGGGCCCCCGTTCACAGAAAATGAACTTTTTGGTGGGAATGGGGTACCAAAGGTTGTGTGTCCAACGCATTCTCCAGTTTCCTTCTTTGAAAAGGGGAATCTCGGGGTTGAAAAGTCAAGGCAAGGCCAAGTGTTTGGTGCCTTTGATGGGATGCCTAATTGTGCAGGTCCTAGGAATTATAAGACTAAGAATGATTTCTTGTCGAATTCATCTCTCAAATGGACGAATTTATTTGGGGAAATGCCTAAAGGTAAAAGTTCTTCTCCTCCTATGCCTTTTGTTGCTAATGTGAAGACTGGAGAATACTCTATTTATGTCTTAGATTGTATTGTCGATAAGAGCATGTCAAACATGGATATGGCTCTGTTGGGTAAATTTGTTGGTCCCCGGCCTCATATTGAGTCAATGCGCAAGTTTGTAGTTAGTTGGTGGAAGCCCAAAGGACATATTGATGTGGCTACTATGGCCAAAGGTTTCTTCTCCTTCACATTTAACTGTGAAGATAATTTGGTGGTGGTGTTGATGGGTGGCCCCTGGTTTATTAAGAGCCCTCTTTAATGTTGAAAAGATAGGAACCTGGGTTTAACCCGAACTTGTGCTCCTTCTCGGCTGCCCCGGTTTGGGTTAGACTCCCTAGTCTTCCCATGGAATTTTGGGATGAGGAAGTTTTTAAAGGGATAGCAAGCACTTTTGGTTGTTTGTTGTTGATTGACCAAATGACGGCTTCTAGGAAGCATTTGGTTTATGCCAGGTTTTGTGTGAATGTAGAACAATCAGTTAATTTTCCTTCCTTGATAAAGATAAAATCTAAGTTTGGAGTTTTGGAACAAGCGATTGAATTTGAGTCCATTCCATTTGCCTACTTCCATTGTAATAAGGCTGGGCATTGGGTGAAGAAATGTCCTCTCAAAAGGATGAAGCAGATGTCTAAATAATGGAGAGAGAAGGAGAAGGCTCTAGAATAGTGTTCAAATCTTTTGGATAAAGAGGGGTCTGATTTGAGGAGGGACGAGGTGGTTGAGAAACCTCAGGAAATGGGTTTGGCAATGGCTGAGGAAGGTGAAATTCCTGAGGGCCAGGGGGAGTTGGTATAGTTGAATAAGGAAATGAAACAGGGAGGTGAGGAGCTTTCCCCCCTATTATTAACACTGTGGAGTCTGTTGAAGAGATGCAGACGGTGTTTTCAGAGGTAGATAAGGCTTCTACTGATGTGGGTCTGGGCTCTCCTCCCTCAGGGGGGAATCAACGATAAGATGATGGATTGAAGGTTGAAGGCCTAGAGGTTCTATTTGATGTCAAGGACAATGGGGATCCTAAGGATTTGGATAATCCTCCCTAAGTTATGGTTCGTAGGCACAATATAAAGAAGCATTCCCCTTTACCGGGAGTGGTGACTCAAAATAGGCAAAGATCTGACTACGGGTCTGAGCCGAGAGGTAGAGGATGGCCTCCTGTGAATGTCACTAGGGAGAAGGAGAGTCATTTGGACATTGCTAATGGCACGAGAGGCAAATTTAGATA
Source organism: Sequoia sempervirens (assembly GCA_007258455.2). Taxonomy (NCBI): domain Eukaryota; kingdom Viridiplantae; phylum Streptophyta; class Pinopsida; order Cupressales; family Cupressaceae; genus Sequoia; species Sequoia sempervirens. The sequence continues at coordinate 11,161 of VDFB02132813.1, read as the reverse complement.
AAAGCTCAAGAGCACTACCCACAAGTTACTGAAAATCATTTCCTAGAATATGAGGGTTAAACAACTTCATATATAGACATCCCTCCCTGCCCAGACCCGTAGAGATCAATTCCAGATATTGTGTTAATTCAAGAAACTAAGATGGGAATGGATAAATTAGCTAGAGTTAAGAATAATATTTTTAAGGACTGTGGGATGCATTGCTTGGATGTGGTGGGTGCTTCGGGAGGAATTGTGACTTTTTGGAATATCAGGTTGATTCAGGGTGTTGAGGTGTTTAAATATTTTAACCATGTGGCAACTTCCTTCCTTCATTTGCAGGATAAGTTCTCTTGGACTTTGTCTAATATCTATGCTCCTAATAGTAAGAGTGCTCGAAATTTTTTTTGGGAAAGCCTGAGATACTTCAAATTAAGGTACTTTGTTGGTAATTGGTTGTTCATGGGGGACTTTTAATACTCCTTTGAATGATGTTGATAAGATGGGTGGTTCGTAGTTTGTGGATGATAGCAGATATGATCTTATTAATGATAATGCTCTTCTTGATTTGGATCTCAAAGGTGCTTCATTCACTTCGTCAAATAGGTGGGTGGGTGATGCTCTTATCCAAGTTAATCTTGAACGTGCTCTTATTTCCCCTAATTGGTTGGTATCCTATTCTTGTTCTCTCTCTGCTTTGCCTAGATTGGGCTCGAATCATTTCCCTTTGTCTTTGTCGTTGGATCGGTTGGGAGGTAAAAAGAATTTTATGTTCAAGTTTGAGAAGATGTGGACCTGCCACCCTGATCTTAGTAATTTGGTTTTTGATTGGTGGAACATTCATGTGGATGGCTCCGCTATATTCAGAGTTGCTAAAAAGCTTGCGAATGTGAAGGAGAATGTTCAGAAATGGAATCAGATTTCTTTTGGTCACATCTTTTTGGAAAAAGAGGGGTGACTAAGGAGCTTCAAGATGTGCAATAGTCCATCCAAGCTTCCAGGTATGATCAGCCCTGGTTTTGAAATAAAATGTTCTTCTTTCTAGATTGCATAATATTGTGGCTAAGGAAGAGGAATTTTGGAAACAACGCTCTCGAATTATGTGGCTAAAAAGTGGGGACAAGAACACGAATTTTTTTCACATTTCTACTTTGAAACATAGGGCTTCTAATCGCATTAAGTCTATCAATTACAATAACCAAGTTCAGGATAAGGATGTTGATCTGCAGCTTGTTGTCTCATCCTTTTTCTCTAACTTGCTTACTGCGAAGGGGGAGCTAGATTTGGACCATCAAGCGGATATTCTCGGGGACATCCCTCAAGTCATTAATGAAGATATTAATAAGAAATTGGTGTGCATCTCGTTGGCGGAGGAAGTTAGGAATGTTGTTTTCTCCTTTGAAGGGAATAAGGCATTGGGCCCTAATGGCTTTCCCATGTTCTTTTTTCAACTCGAAATTATCAGTGGAGGGATGGCTATTGCTCTGCATTGTGTTGAAAGTCTTTTCGATCGGTTCCCTTCTAAGGATTGGAATCTTCCTTTCATTCCTGTGCCTAAGAAAACTGAAGCAGCCTCCGATGAATTTTGTCCTATTAGCTTCATGCAACTTGGAATTCCTAAGAAATATTCTCTAAGTGCTTGAAATCGTGTGTTGTTTCTATTTATTTTAGTCCAGCCCGTAGGAAAAATTTTCATGAGAATATTCACTCTTTGACTGTTATAAGTATGTTGGGTTTATTATGAAGCTTGATTTACTTGAAGCATATGATAGAGTTGATTGGGGTTTTCTTTCTAAGATTCTTACATCTTTTGGTTTTGGGGAGAAAATGGTGGCTCTGGTGCTTCAACTTATTTCTACTCCTCACTTCTCTGTTCTTGTCAATGGTTCGCCCTCTCCTTTGTTTGATTGCTCCAGGGGTCTAAGGCAAGGAGGTTCCATGATTCTTTGTTTCATACAAGTTAGGTGGAAATCTTTGGGGACGCCTTTATTTAGATATTCATATGACACGACCGCCTGGGTTCCATCCGGATTGATTATTTCCGACAACGCTTTGTTGATTATTCTCTTAGTCGGGAGGTTTCATTAAGGAAGCCGCATACTAAACTTATTCTTCAAAAATGAGAGGCTACTCGGGTCCATATGTAAGACCAAGCATTGCTGTAATCTCGCAGCGTCAAACAGAGATCTTTCTTCTCGGACAGGGGTCTTTATCGGTCCTCCTTAAAATTCAATATTCTTGAGTCTTTTTGGCAGGGCCTGATTGATAAGTTTAATTCTAAAATGGTTGGCTGGAAGGGAGCATTGTTGAGCCAAGCTAGGAAAGTTCAGCTGATTAAGTCAAATTTTTTGAATCTTCTTGTTTATGCTCTCGGTCTTTTTTATATGCCAAGGAAATTTGTGGATAAACTGGAAGGAATCCAAAAAAAATCTTTGGTCTGGTGTTGAGGATAAGAGAAGAATGCACCTGGTTTCTTGGGATGATGTTTGTAGACCTAAAAAAGTTGGTGGTCTTGGAATCCAGAAAATTCGTGAGTTCAATGTTGCTCTTCTTGGTAAACAGTTGTGGAAGTTATTGTTGGCTAAGAGTGAATGGGAAAAAAATGTGTGGAGCAAGTATTTACATGGTGTTGATGATATAAGGGGTTTTTTAAATTTGAACTTCTCCCCCCCATTTGGTTCTGCTCTTTGGAATTGTATGGTTAAGGCCTGTAGGCTTCTTTCTAAGGGTATTTTTTGGCAGTGGGGTAATGGCAAAAAAAAATTGTTTTGGGAAGACAGTTGGTTTGGTAATAGGCCTCTTAAAGATGAGCCTTGGGCTCAACCTTTCATGGAGGTGTGTTTGCAGAGGTTTGGAAGATTTTTTGCTAATTATATTGATGGTGGCTGCTGGAAAAGGTTGCATGAGGCTGACCCGATGCTGGAGGTTCTCTTTAAGATTGTGTCTTTGGTCCATATTCCCTCTCTCCCTTCTCTTAATAGATTTGTTTGGAATTCGTCCACTAATGGTAACTTCTCTGTTTCTTTGAATTTTTATCTTAATGCTTCCTTTGTTGGCCCTATGCCATTTTGGGCCTCCATTTGGTCCTCTTGTTTGATTCCTAAGGTTAATTTTTTTTTTGGCTCTTTTTTTAGAAAAAAGTATTAACTACTGACAATTTGGCCAAGAGAGGTTTTATGATGCCTAACAAGTGTTTTTTGTATGAAGAGGAGGCTGAAAATTCTTAAGAGGAGGCTAAAAATTCTTTCCATCTGTTGATTGGTTGTAAATTTGCTAGAATTGTGTGGGCCCATTTGCTTTCTCTTTGGAATCTAAGTTGGGTGTTCCCTGCCTCTATTAAGGATTTGTGGGCTCAATGGATTGGTCCTACATCTAGTCCTACTCTGCAGGTTTTGTGGTCTCTTTCTCTTCCTCATATTTTTTGGGGTTTGTGGCTTGAGCGCAACAACAAGATTTTTAGGAATATTTCCCACTCTGCTATCTCTATAGCCTATAAAATTTGTACATCTATTAAAGAAAATTTTGTGGTTAAGATTTATTTTCATAATGGGCCGAAGGTTAGGATTAATCATTATGATATTTTGGTTGCTCAGAATTAAAAGCTGCCTTGTGATATCTCCCTCCCGGTTACTAAAGGGAAAGCTTCTAGAGAGGATGTTGTTTGGAAAGCTCCTCCAGATGGTTGGGTGAAGGTTAACTTTGATGGAGCTACTAAAGGAAATTCAGGACCTACAGGTTGTGGGCGAGTGATCAAAAATTCTAATGGTAGGCCCATCTCTGCAGTGGTGCTCCCTTTGGGAACCCAGACAAACCACTATGTGGAAGCGACTGCAACCTATCATGGTCTCAAACTGGCACAAAAGAAAGGATTTAAGAAAGTTTGGATTGAGGGAGATTCTCTCAATATCATAAAAAAATTGAAGAATTGTGTTGCTCCCTCTTGGACTATAGAAAATTTGATCAAAGATTCTATTGATATTATTAAGTCCTTTGATGAATATTACATCTCTCATATATTAAGAGAGGGAAATGGACTTGTTGATGTATTTGAAAATCTAGGAGTTAGTGGAGCTAGGGAATGGGGATTGAACGACCCCATCCCTATAGAAGCAATTGCCAGAATTAATCATGATTGCTAAATTTAAAGTGATTGATGATTTTGTGAGGCTTCGGGAGTGCATGACATTCATCACATGGTGGGCTATTATGGTTTGGGATACGGTAATCAAAGTTTGACCGTGATTGATACATAAGGATTGATATCCTGTAGGGAACGGTCCAACGAAACTGGCTTGAATTGCTCCCGCCATTATTCTTTCAGTCGGTCAGACAGAAAGGTACATTTGAAGCGCCCTTCGATAGTTTCATGCTTGGTTACGTGCTCAAAATTTCTTGCAAATTCTAGGACTCGCGATTAAAGCCAATGGAGAAGAGATAGGAAACCGAAATAACTATCAGGATATGATGTTGTCAAGAAGAAGCCAGAGGTTTGGAGAATTTTAGAAAAGGGCGAGTTGACTCCATACCTGGAGAGATTACATGGCAATAATTCACAGATTACTGCATTGTTCGCAAAAGCTTGGAACAATAGGGTTCTCAAGTTGGGTGGAAGGGAGTTTGATGTGAATGAAGATTGCATAGCCAACATTACGGGGCTCTCAACAGAGGGAAAGAAAGTCTTCAGAGATAAAAAGGAGTCGCAGGCCGCCATGCAAATCTTCTTCAAAGGTGATGAAGCTCAAGACTTGAAGATGACAAGAAGTGGTGGTTACTAGAGGAGCTCTCTTAAGGCGCTATGGGGGGATGTGGCCAAGGAGATCATGTGTTACATTACCCTTGAAGGATGATTCTTAGTGGTAAATGCCTATCATTTCACTATGCTCAATCACTTTCACCATAAGAAAAGGATTTCTTTTCCCTATTATCTTTTGGCTTCCCTAGATTTTGGCCTAAAGGACCATAAGAAGAACCTGGAGAACCTTGTTTTGCATGTGGGGCTTATCCTTTTAATTCCCCGGATTATGCCAAAGACTCAGGGCGGGTCGGGTTCGCTATCTCTACCGCTTTCGCAAAATCGTAAGAAGCTCGAGGGAAAGATTATGATGGCAAATAGTTCCCCAGGAGGAGCGGGCTGAAGTAAGAAGAGAAAGAACTGTTTTCTCATTCTAGACAAGTGGAGTCAAAAATTTGAGGAGGATTGTTGATTATGTGCCGTAAACTCCCCTTTGCCACCATGGAAGAGGATACCCCTGCTTCTGGGAAGTCTAAAAGAGAGGAGTTGAGCCCTAACAAGGGTTATGAAACTTGCAGTGAGGAGCGGGGTGTTGAAATTTTGATGAGTTGCTTGAAGGAGCAGAATCTAGAGGCTGGTGAGGTTTCTTCACCTCCCCTTGCTCTAGGATTGAAGCAAAGGGAAGCGGAGATGGGAAATTGTGGTGCTTCCAAGTGGTTAATTATGTGGAGTCGTAACTATTGAGATGCAGTCCCTAAGATTATGAGGTAAACGTGGTGCTGGAAAGTGACTTCAATAGGAGGCGTTTGTCACTTTGGAAAGAAGGGTTGTGGTTGAGGGTGGAAAAGGTGCCGAAGATTCCCTCCGGCAAACCCCGAAAGTATGAAAAGAAGTGTTGCCGCGAAATCAGGATTTTGTATTTTGAAATAGAATCCAAACTTTGATAGCTATTGGGAAAGGGAAGGATGTCTCTACCAGCCAGGATAAGGTAAGTTCCTCTCATGAGGAGGATGCTCTGGGTAAGGGAGTCTTCAACATTGATAAGGAAAATATTTTTGATGTTTTGGGAACTGCCAAAGAGGGTTCCATTATTTTTTATAAGTTATTTAAAATATTCCATGAACTGAATATGACCAATGTGAAAGTTCATGGTATGTTGAGCAAAGATGATGAGTCTATAGGCCAGAATTAGATTGATAATCTATTGAATTCTTTGAAAATTGTGGCAGATGAAATGTATATTATGAAGCAGAATCTTGAAGTTAGGGTTCTCTCCCTTGAAACTCATTTGGAGAAGCTTTATGCTAACATGGAAAAGGGTGGGGAGGTGGAAAAATCTAGGGGTATTTTTGATTCTGTTGGTATTGCCTCCCCTTTTCAAACTGCTAAAAAATGCAAGGAGATTGTTCAATCTAGTGAGATTGGTGCTACTAGTAACGTGCTGGAGGGAGAGGTGTCTGGTGATAAGGGTGATGATGTGGGTAATTTTTTGATTGCCGAGGTAAATGTGGGCGGGCTCTAGGGCTGACTCATGTAACAAGACCATATATGGTTGGTGCACTGAAAGATATTTTTTGAGGCCTCGATGATAGTCAAAAGGTATAGCGGCGCATTATGAAGGCAAGAGATATACCAAGAATATGTAATGTTGCTGGGTGATCCTCCTTTTGGTCAGACTTTTATTGTTGGTATCACGATTTGGCTGATTATTACCATTGTAGTTCTTTGATTCAGATAGCCATTTTGTAAAGGGTTTCGCCCCTTCAAACCTGCTATTTTTACCTCTAATAAAACAAAGCCCTAATCAGTTTGAGACCCTTTTTCAACTCGATATAGAATTGATCCGACTCCTTCAAGAAGAGGAGTGCGGTGACTGATAGCTACGCATTCCTACCAATTTCCTTCAGATTCCTAAGTGGGATCTAAGTAACCATCTCAGGGTAAATTAGGTCCCACTTCCAAGCATAAAAGTGATTTTTGTATTTATGGATACCCTTTTGGTAGAAACCTATTCCGACATAATCTCCCCAAAATAGGACTAAGTTGCCCAACTTGGCGTAAGTGTCCCAGTCAACTTTTCTAGTCACTTCTATAGGATTTTAGAGCCTCTCTGCATCAAATTTCAGTTTCCAGGTGCACCTCTTCAGTTTTGTTTATTTCTGTTATTGTTTACTTGCATTCTTAAGTCATTTTGCATACATCACTGTGTTTTCAAACAAGTTGCATTTCTTAGGTTTTGCATCAATAATTCATTTCCTTTTTTTAGTTTATTGCATTTAGACATATTTCATCCATTGTTGCATTGATTTTGAGTGGGGACATTACACATTTTGTTCCATTTCTCTCCTTTCAAGTGGAAAACCCTAGAAGTGCAAGAGAGAACCATGGATACCAAAATCGGTGTCCACACCTTTCAAGAGGTTGGGTTCTTAAAAAATGAGGCCTAAAAGAATCTTTCACAAATTCATGGGTGGGTTGGGGAAGAATTGATTGAATTTCAATTGTATTTTTTACTTTCTTAATTACCTACAATTTAGAATTCCCCATGGGTTTAATTGATTTGTCACTAGCTATAGGGTGAGGATTTGTTTCTAGCTTTGGTGATGACACCATTAATGGGTCTAGGACTACAATAAGAATACTTATATAGGTCCCATTATGACTATTTTTATGACTTCTATCATTATTCCAACCTTCATCATGCTTAATTACTTTAGCTAATGGCTTAGGGATTGGATTGGTCTTAAAAGAAGCAACATGGATTTCAAAGATTGGTTTATTTGTGCTTAGCTCACTCAATGTGGATTTCACCTTTAAATCTTCTTTAATCCTAGAACACAAGTTTGATATGTTGGATGCAAGAGAGATATGTGAATGATTATTCCTTGGAGTATTAGTTTGGATGTTTTGTTTGAATTCATTTATGTTTGGGATACCTATTCTTAGATCTTGTAGCTTGAGAGTGCAAGGATCTAGTAGTCACATGTTGCTTTATTTTTGTTTTTTGAACATGTTAATACTAATGTAATCAAAGTTTGTAAGTTATACCAAAATACTAGGGTAAATAATTAAATGCAATGAATTGAGATATAAATATATGATTTGTACTTCTCTCATGTGCAAATAAATGAAAAAAAATAAATAACCAATGATTGACTAGTTAACATCTATTATTTTTATTATTTTTATAATTTCAATATTATATCCAATTACAATGTATTAAACTAATCAAACCGATGTAAAATTAGAAACTAATGTTTTAATTTTCTCTCATATTTTATGTAATTTGAATAATATTTTAAATGATAAATGAACTAATATTTTTTATTTCTCAAGTTTAAAACTATGAAAATAAACTATCCTATTTAGAAAATAAACTATTTTAAAACTTAATTTAGAAATTACAAACATTTTAAACCCTAATTAAAAGATTTTAAAAAACTTAATTAAATTTCTCCATTTTTAATTTTATGCAAAATAAATGAAAAAAGGAAAGGTAACCTACCTGGAGGGAAGCAAACCTAAGATGTTTGTTGGATGTTGTGAGAGAGCGGGATCTCAATTTTTCTTAGGTCATCGTCAGGTGAAAATGAAGTTGCAATATTTTTTAAAAATACTTAATAAATAGGATCTCATTATGTAAATTTAGGCTCAAGATCCTGAGACATAACAAGATCCCGTTATTAATTTAGGCTCGAAATCTTGTTCCTATCGATATTTTTTTGCATTTTTGGCTTAGTCCAAAACTTCCACAAAAGTGGACTCAACTTCGTGCTTTTACCCAGTTATTAATGGAAATAATAAAAATTGAGTTAAATGATAAATTAAATTAACATAAATATTTATTTAATTTGGGAGGGAAGGGGATAAAGTTCTAGGTGAATAAATATTGAATAATTATTTACCAAGAGTTGGACCTTAGGAATGATGGAAAATAATTTTAGGTGAGGAAAAGAACACAAGAGATATAAATTATATATTATTTAAATAATATTATTACTATTTAATCAACATTGGGATTGAAAATATAATAATTGATCAAATGCAAATGATCAATTATAGGAGACATAGTCAGGATCAATGGGAGGTCAACTTTAGTTGTCTACATCAAGGATCAAGGGTGGTGGGGAATTTATGCTAGAAATAATATGGAAAGGGGGAAATTAAAAAAGGGAACCTTAATAAGGTAAAAGGATTCAATTCATCAAGATTGAGGGGTTAGGTGAACCTTATGATTGGAACTGAGATGAGGGGATGGTCAAAATCCTCATTCTAGAACAGGCTATATGAAGAAATTGCTGGAGTTTCAAGCTTTCGGCCTTGGCATGAAATTGGTACTTGAAGTAAGGGAAGACCATAAATTTGACTCTGAAAGTATTAGCAAATTTTGGATAATACAGATGAAAATTTCAAGGAAAATATGTAATGGGTACTCTAGGAAAGGTAAGCCTTACATCTTGATGAATGGGAAAGACTGAGCTAATTTAGTGGAAAGCTTTAGGGAGCAGAGATTTTGGATACCAATGGAATGGTATCGAGGTAGACACAAGTCTAATACTCTAATGATAAAAAAAATTCTAAGGCTCTTGGTTGGAATGATGGGGCTAAGGTGATTGGTATGAAGTTAAGGGATAAGCCAACAATTCAAAACTTTGAAAAATAATAGTGACAACCTAGAAAATGCCCCATACTTAGAATTTTTATTGACATGCAAATTTTGACACCATAAATCCATATAAAGAAGAACACTTACAAAAAATTAATGAATGAAGACCTATAAATAGATTTATCATATTAGTTATAGACTAGGGGAAAAAGTAGCCTAAGTGATCAAATAAATAGGCACTCAATGAAGAATTTGACACTACAAGATTGAGTCCTAACAATCCACACAATGAGAACATAAAAAAAGGATCACTACATGCCTCACTAAAACACATCATCAATAAACTAAGGACCACAAAAAGGGAAGAAGGACTAGCAAAGAGCATGTGAAGGTGAAGTTGATCTATAATATATGCATAGATTTCACTATGATCTTTAAAGCAAGATGAATCAAGATATGCACACATAAGAAACCATATGTTAATAAGGAAAGCTAGTGTGAGAGGTATAAAATATATACTCACAAGAAATATCATCATTATTTATGAAAGAGGGTAACTCAGATAGGTCATTATCCTTAAATCCCATGTAAATGAATCATAAAAGGAATATGAATCAAAGGAAATACAAAGAGGGATATCAAGACATATAGAAAGAATAAAATCAAAAGAATTAACTGCACCATGAATAATTGAGAAAGGTATAACATGATTGCATAAAGCATTATATATATCTAGAAGGTAGGGCTACCTCATCACCATTGATCAAAAAAGGGGAATATTCATCAAAATAATGTACACAAATGAAGTAAAATTATATAGGATGGATTTGAAAGTAATAATTGCACAAAAGAGGAAAATATAGTTAGACATAAAAAAATTGATACACAAAACAAGAATATCATCAATGTCAAAAAACAAAATAATATCATTGAGGATTAAATGATAAGAACCAATTAAGTTTGAAAACACTATAATATTTGATATATGCATGAAGGCAATCTCATGAAAAATGCTCATAAGGATCCTTGATAATGATATACAAATATTACATAATCAAAGGGTGGGTGACTAGGGATCAAATAGATATCAATAGTGAAGGCTCAAACCTTGTGATGAGAGGCATTTATGTTCCATTTTATCCCATATTCTAGTGTTTTTCATATACCATAATTTCCACATTTTGTTTTCCATTTCCATATCGGATCCTAGCCTTTTTAATATTTTTTCTACACATGGTTAAATAAAAATAAATGATAGTTAATATTGTTTTGAGGTAAATATGAAAAATAAATATTAGATTGTATTTATAATATTTGTTGTCATTATGTTGAGAAAATAATTCTTGCAACATATTGTAGATCAGGGTTAGAATTCAAAGGAAAATCATGAATCAATGATAGCAACCACAAAACTATCTAATTCAAGCTATGAAGACCCTAATCCACCAATGAAACACAAATGACACTAGAAATCCAAATAATAAAGCAATAATAATCAATCCCTATGACAAAGTTGATTCACCTCCATTGCTCTTCTCCATTTTGCTTTGTTTGTTCTTAGATATGTAGTATGCAAGATGTATGATAAACTTGATATTGATGCAAGATATCTAGATCTCAAGATAGAAAAAAATCAAAGATTGTGGTTAACCTTGAAATGAGGATGATGGCTTGCTTTTATAGAAATCCCAATTCAAATGAAGGGTTAGGATTGAATTATGAGGTATCATGATCAATGGATGAGATTAATTGAGAAGAAAAAGTGATAAGGATGGGAAGGATGAACCAAAACTCAAGAAATTGGTTGAGATTTAGGGCTTGGCTAAGAAGAAATTTAAATTAAA
>VDFB02132812.1:0-26738 GCA_007258455.2 Sequoia sempervirens | reverse complement strand
GTAGCTTGTTGTACTTGTTGCGCTTGTTGTGGAGCTTGTGTATCTTGTTGATTTTGAAATTGTTGAAGTTCCTTTTGATAGGCTTGTTGAGTTCTTGCAAGGTGATGCTATATTGGTTTTCCATGTTTGGTTTTGGTGGTGGTGGTGGGGGATTCAAAATTGTGTGAGATGTTGTGATGAGAGGTGCTATTGGATTGATTTGTGTGGTGGATGGTGCGGTTGATATGATAGGCCCTTGGGAGACCACATTTTGAGGTAATTGGGCTATTGTAGATGATGTGTTGATTGCTTGTGTTGTTGGGATTTTTGCCACTTGTTGTTGCAATATCGATGGCATGATCGGAGGATTCACTATGATGGTTTGATTTAAGATTGGAGAATTATTTTGATTTTGTTGTTTAAGGTTTGGTAAATAGGGTTTCCCTAAACCGAGGAGTGGTGTGGATGTTAGTGGTAGAGGTGGACATGCTGGGAAGATCGGTGGTGTGTTCCCTTGAGGAAATGATGATGATGATGGGTAAAAGATTCCCCCTTGTCCAAATAATCCACCCTCTCCTTGTGAAGTCATGGCGAGAGAGAATTGTGTGTTAAGAGGATATTCCAGTGTTGCGTGAAAAGAGGATGGGTCATTGGGGTCATAAAAGATGAGCGAAATGTATGGGTGTTTCATATTTTGAGGAACAGATTGAACCAAGATGGTGTTTGTATCCAAGTCTTGGTTGTTTACAAGGGGGTGCATTTAAAGAGCATGAAGTAATGAGCTCCCCTTGTTGAAAATTGGTTGAGTTGGAGCAATGGATGATGTGGTTTGTGGGATGGGTTGAATGAGACTGGCGGTATAATCCCAAGAGGTTTCCCCACAATAGTGCTTACATCATAATTTCAAAAGGGAGTTTAGCCCCTTCTTTTGCCAATTCTAGCATGTGTTGTGAAGGATTGAGCTTCATCATGGCATTGACAATCTTGTGAGTCTCAGGATTTTGGACCATTTCTATGATTTCGTCTTGAGTCATCCCTAGAACATTGTTGGTGATGTCCTCCACTTGGCCACCTTCTTCTTGAGGATCTTCTGGAAGTGGAGGAAGAAATTGAGTGTGGGATTGCTAGACCCAATGGGATTGATTTCGGGTGCAGTTTGACTCAAGTCGCTTGAAGTGGATGTTTCTTTGTTCATTTCAATGTTCTTGTGTTGAGATCTAGTTTGGACCATAAAATAAGGATCAATTTTTCAGGAATGTGGGAGGTGAACCTCTAACTTCTTGGATTGATCTAAACTTTAGGTACAAAAAAGGAGGTATAAGATGTTAAGGATCAAAGGGTGGTGATGAGATAGTGAAAGCTGGTTGATTTGTGAATATTTGAAATCTTAGGAAACCTTGAAGGAGATACTAGACTTTAGGACTTTTGGATTTTTGATGTTGGATTTGATTTTGTATTTTGATTTTGACTTGGTTTGGATTTGATTTTGAGTTGGTTTGGATTTGATTTTGGATTTGATAATGAACTCATAAACTCCAAGAGGTTAGATGTCTTGGAATAAATTTGTCCACAAAGTGATAATTGAACTAAGGGTATGAAGAAGGATGTATCCACACACACTTAGCAAAACAAGATGATTTTGATTTGTTTCAAAGGATTTTCCCGAAGTCTAGTATGAAGGATTTTTTCAAGATTTCCAAGAGTTGTTTGTGAGATGGATTTTGATTGATGTTTGAGGGATGGATGAGAGTGTTGATTTTGGTCCTAAGTGAACCTAGAAATACTTTTTTTTACAAGACCTAGGTGTTGAAGAGCATGCTATACTTCCTATGTGAGATACTCAAACCTTTGAAAAAATCTTGGATTTTGACAATAGTAAAATGAATACAAATTGCGATTTTTCTTTGATGCACGTTTGTAAAAGTTGAAGACCAATCTCTCTCTAAATTCGTAAAGCATAGACAAACGTTTCTTGAGAGCTCTTGGACTAAGACTTTTAGATTTTGGTTTTCAAATTTTGATCTTTCGAGAAATCATTTGGAACAACACATGTGTGGGGTTTAATTGTTTCTTATCTTTTCTTAATGAGTTCCTTTAACCACAAACACTTTCTTGCCTTAGATTTTAAAACTAAATGTCTAATGTCCCAATTTATTTTCATCCCACAAGGTCCATTATGTGGAAATCAAGGCAATAGTTCCCTAATGTTGACTTTAGTGAGAGAAAATTGAGATGTAAATCTAAATACTTAGAATCCTCTAAGGATGGAATCCCTAGGGCAAGCAATAGCACTTGGATTTTTTCAAAGGTATTTGCTTCTTCTAAAGTGTTTGAAATTTGATGATCATGGCTGAATGTTTGTTTTCCAATGTTTTAGATCCAAGCAAAGTGTTTTGATTCCAAAATGATGCGCAAACCTAGGATAGAAAGAGATAATATTTGTTGAATTACCACTTGGATAAATCCAGTTGTGCCTATTCTAGGCGGATGATTAGAAGCTTGACCACACTGGCTCCCCTCTACGACACTCACTTCTATGGGTCAGCCAAGCTTTAGTTCTCATGAATCTCCCATGACAAAATTTTCATCTCTACCAAAAGCTACAAAAATGTGGAACAGCTTCAGAACGACTGTTCTTGCACCAGCAAATAGTAAGGATTTTGGCCTCTAAACAAATTGGTTCCTAGTCAGGGTGATTGGGGACATGGCACCTTGAGAGTTTCCAACAAGCCACTAAAGGCTTTAATCAATCCTACTAGGGGCACTTATACTTTTTAAGGTAGTACCCCATTCTGAAAGACACTATATGACTAAGGCCTACATACCATGAGGACTTGACAGTTTAGTCTTATCCATTTGTATACCGGCTTGAGTGAAAAAATGGTTGGAGTCACCTTCAAATTTGTCTTAGGCAGGCCCCTCTAAGGGTAAACAAAAGCGAGCAAGCACATTTGTAGTTCGATCAATCTTTGTTTTCGTGAACAAAGAGAGAAGACACGAGAGATACCTAACTCACACTAGCAAGATTTTGTTCAATTTTAAGAAGCCCAAATTGAAGTGTGGAGGAAATATTCTATACAACTTAATATCACCAAAAAGACTTTTGATTCTCAAGATCATCGTGAAGCGCGAGAGAAGTGCATATGCCTTTTAAATGATATTACTTTGTAAAAAAGATTACAAAACACAAAAAACACATGTTCATTTTAACTTCAAAAGCAATAATGGGTTCTTTTAAGCACCAAGATGAAGTGTGAAGTTTTCTTGTTCAATTTTTAGATCCCAAAACCAACTCTAGTAAGTTCCTAAAGTTCTTTGTAATCCCTTTGATTGTTCTTTTTAAAACCCAATGAAATTTATTTAGAGTCCTAAAAATTGAAGAGAACAAAGCTTTAAAATGGGATTATAATTGCTCCCAAATGTTTAAAAACACTTGATACAATCATATGATAATTCCATAACAAGTCTTGTCTTTGCTTCCTCTTTTTCCTCTTGATCACTTCAACCAACAAAAACTGGTTAATCCACAGAAAAACAAAGACCTAAAACAAGTTAAAAGTTCAAATTGATCAAAGACAAAAAGAACATGTTAAAAATAACTTGAAGGTTGAATTTTACCCCACCCCAGTGGTGCAATCCGCAAAGGTGTCATTGTTTGGAGCAGGTCAGCGACGCTCTATGGAAAAACAAAGATCATGATTGCATTGTTGTTTCACAAAGCGTTGCTCTTTGGAGTTTGGAAAACTGGTCCTCAGGAAAATGATAGAAGCATCACAATTTGGACCACAGATAGTGTCGCTAAATAGCAACGTTAGTCCGATAGTGTCGCTATTTGAATTTTATAGCAGTGTTGTTTCCTATAGACACGCAAAAAATTGAAAAATAATAGAATTTTGACCCAAAAACTTGTTAATTTCTCAAGATTTTCCCTCCTTCTAGCGTTAAAATGTGAATGGTGGATCTAGACCTGCTCAAACATAGACATACAACACAATGTTAGTCATCAAACACATCTAAAACCATCATTCACCATGCAATTCATTTAAACACCAAGAACAACAAATAAACAAAACTAATCAAATGAAAGACACTAAATCTTGTTCAAGACATTCAAACCCTCAATCCCATGGGGGAATTGGTGCTACTTTGATGTGGAAAGTAGCCCTTTCCCAATTCCTTGCAAGATTTGATGATGAACTTGATGAAGATTGATGCTCCTTGATGAAATTTGACCATAACCTAGATAAGATGGATGAAAACTATGAAAACTTGGATGAAGATGGATAGACTTTGCTTCAAATATGTAGAGAGTAATCTTGCATAAAGTTGTGGATCCAAAATCAATATGAGAGCTCTCCATTTATAGGAAAGAATGATGGAGGAATGAAAGATATGAAGAATGCGGGACTAAAAATAAGCCAATGGCGTTGTGCCACTTGTCAACATGCTAGTGAAGAGAGTTGGAGCACATTTTGATGAATGTGCAAATAAATGCAATTAGGTGGAAATTTGAAATTTGAAAGTTGGCTTGTGGAGGAAGAGAAAAAGAGGAGTTAATGCCACTTGGCTTAAGAAAAAGGACTTGTAAGAGGCTTTAATGCCATGTTGGAGGACAAGTCCTTTTGGGAGGGAGATTTCAAATTAGAGGAATATTCCAATGAGATGCCTTTTTGAATGAAATAGAAGAATTTATAAATCAATTAAATTGATTTACTTGTGCAAGTTACAAAATCTAGAGGATTTGATGGATTAGTGTTAGAGTTAATTAGGATTTAATTAACTTAGATGGAGATTAGTTTATTTGACATTTGACTTAGATTTGTGGATTTATTTAAATCAAATGGGAGGAATAATGAACATTAGATTTAATTAAATAAAGTTTGATTTATTTAATTAAAGGGATGATGTTAGATTTAATCAAATAAAGGTTAATTTATTTAATTAAAGGAAGATTATGATTTAATCAAATAGAGGGATTTATTTAATTAAAAGAGGAACATTAGGATTAATCAAATAAAATGATTTATTTAATTAATATAAGATAATGATTTAATCAAATAAAATTGATTTATTTAATTAACATAGGAATTACGATGAATTTAATAAAATAAAGTTTATTCAATTAAATGGTTAGAAGAGAGATGATTTAGGCAGAATTGGTGTTAGTAAATTAGGATCAGGTGCACGAGATCAATCAAGATAATTTACGTGTCTACACATAGTAAAATAGCAAATTAAAATTCTTATCAAACTCTTATTTTATAATATTTTAACCCAAATGTATTTCTTATTTATTTCTTCTCTTTCTAAATAAATTATGCAACTTCTACTTCTTTCACTAAGATCATTATTCCACCATATCCTCTTCCATTTCTTGCTACTTTGTTCCAAACCAAAAACTTCATACATCCTTCAAAGATAGGGTTCTTACACCCTTCTTGTTCATTAGTTTCAATGAAACAAATTATGGTGTTTCCTTCTAAAATAGGCCCTAACCCATGTCCTCTCCTCTATGGGTAGTCTTTACAATTCAAACACTAAATTAAGATATACTCGACGAGGGATTGATTGCTATTTATTTTGGTGTAGAAGACTCAAAGTTGAGTCCTCACACCTTTTTATCCCTAGTTGTTGTGATATGCTCCTTGTTCTAAAATAATCTGTTGTCTTTTTTGCTCTCTTGTTTCGCTAACTTGCCACAAGACCTTAGGTTGACAATAATAGCTTTAACATTATACAATCAAGCCCTTTTTCCATCATCCATTGCTTTCCTCATTTTAGACATTTCTTCCCTACTCCCCTCTTATTGTTTTATTATTAAATTATCATATCGAAATAATCAAGAGCTCCTCAAAAGCCTCTTTTTTCTTAAGAGTTAGTGCTTGTATTCCTTGTTTACCATGACTACTTTAATAGGTCTATCATTTTCTCAACATAGCTTTCCAAGCCTCCTTTCTTGGCATATTTTTATTTCCATTGTAACTTGTTTACGAAAGAAGTCACTTGTGAGATTAAAATTTATTTCATTTTTACTACAATCTCTTACTCTTATAATGATAAATTTTTACTCTTTTACACCTTTCATTACACTTTATTATCATGCTCTAGTGGTAATTATTCTTGTCTCATCTTCTATGCCTATTGATCCTATAATTTCTTATGTCCATATTTTGATTTTGTTCGATATGTATTCTTTGTTAATTTCATTTATCCTCTATCCTTGAATGTTTGCTTGCTAATATTCTATTATTTCAGTTCATGCTATTTTTTTCTTAATCTTTCATATTTTCCAAACTAACTTCTTATTGTGCTACTCACGCTTCCCTGGTTTGAGCACTTATTGCAATATTTCCACCTATTTCCTTGATATTGTATTTCCCCTACTAAGGACCAATTTGGTTCAATAACCTTATGGTGCTTGTAGTTCCTTTTCTACTCCCTAGCCTCCATACCCTCTATCCTAGTTTTGAAATTCATCAATTCTTTTAATTCTTGCTCATAAAGATTTGATGACTAAGCGAGAGGAGTAGATGTGGGGCTATATATTTGTATTTATTCTCCCCTATGTTTCCTTTATTATATTTTTGGCCAAAGTATTATGTTACTTCCTTGTTTAACTATGCTTTTAACATTTTATTGTGTGCAGCATTGTTTTCTTTTTGGGACTATTTTTGCTTTCGCTCTATATTTCAAGATCCCCTAATACTGGTTTGTATTTAACCATATCCATGTCTCGCTTTACTTGATGATGTAATTTTTACTTTCCCTAAATAGGCTGTTTCCTCAATATCAGTAGTTTTAATTCCATCCTTTATGGGTGATTTTTTATTATTTTGATAAATACAAGTTTTGAAAGAAGGTTACCAAGAATGTGAGGCTTACCTTGGCCTTTCAAAGTCCCAAATCTAGCCCTTGGACTACTATATCTCGACCCAAAGAGATATTTTCAAAATGAAGACAAAACCCTTGTGTAGATGCATGGAATTGACACATTCTCAAATAGCCTAATAATGTGACTATTTCCTATATAATTCATTGAATAAATCTCTATTTACCCAATTTTGATCCCATCATTAATTAAATAATATGTTGTTATTTAATTAATATAGTCACTATTCATTCAATTTTGTTTCTAGCCTAAAATCATGTAATCATATTCTCCTATAGTCCACTTTAGGTAAATAAATCTAAATATTAATCTACCTAAGTTCCCTACCCCCTTTCCAAAACTTAAATAAATATATCTATTTATTGAATTCTCTTTTTATTTATTTAATTAACTCACCACATGTAAATAATTAATTCAATTCAAACTCCCCTTAGATCATGCACATCCCCATATGTGTGCATAGGTATGGCCTCATTTAAAATGCACATGTGACATGGCCTTGGTATCATGTAATTGGTACAAAGGTCTTGTGCATCCCCCTAGGGTACTCCAAAGTAACCCTTTAATCCTCACCACCCAATTTCTCCAAGGGGAATCACTATGATTGATTTCCCCTCAATCCATCTACCCTCCATTTTCAGAAACCATTTGAGGATAGTTTTCCTCTCATTCTCCCAAATCTCTCAACCAATTTGAGCCCTTAATCTCCTTTTAATATTAGCCATCCAATCTTATAATTAAAAAATGATAAATAGGATGTCATCCTAAGCCATAAAAATCTCATGGGCTTATGGGATGTTATGCTATTGGTGAAGGCACTCACATAGCATTAAATCCATTATCCTTGAGCATAAACACCATAGACGTAGGGAATAAGGGTTGGTCTTGGTGCTCGATATTTTTATAATTTCAACATATTTTACTAACTCTTTTGCTCTATTTGAGTGTTGCATAGATTGTCAGTATAATTTCAACTATTTAACTTGTTCTTGTATGTTTTAATTTTCAATGCTCCAACACTCAAATTTTTGACAGAGGTTAGTCTCACAGGTCATTATGTTGTCCATTTGACTCCTAATTTGTGTTTTGTATTCCTAACACACTTTATTGCATATCTTTATAGCTTTAATGTGTTTTAGTAGATTCTCTCTATTTTTTAGTAGTTCCATTACAAATCAGTGAATCTACTCTAACCCTTCCTTAAACATCCTTTTAGCAATTTCTAATAAAATTACTCTCAATATCTTTAGAGACTATTTAGTCCCCCTCTGCCAAACAACTCAATCACAAAACAAAATTACACAAACACACTCTTCCCAATTTCAAAATATGATTGCAACAAACTCAAGTTTTATTAAACTAGCTCAAATTCAAATACAAAAATGCTCTCTTGGCCTTCATTCTGCACCTTCTTTCTCCATCAATGACTCACTATGCAATTTGATCTTCATTGACCATATTGCATGGGTCAATTCATCCCTTGATAACTTTCCCCTCGGTTTTCTTTCAAAATTTTGTGCATTTGAATTTAAAACTTCCCCTCTAATATACAACCCTATCTCTTAATTATGCTTCCTTTCTATACTCTACGCAACTTCTACTAATTTCCTATCAGTCACCCCAAATCTACATTTGACATTTCTTATCCTCCAAGGCTGATTATTCACTCGCCGCCTCCTTTCCATGCAACATTCTCTTCCTCTCTACACTATAGTGCCCCCTTTATACACATTTTCTTGTCAACATATTATTTTTTAAAAAAAATTTCATTCCCTCAAAAACATGGCACAATTTCTTTTGTTATGTGAGTAGCCTCACTATCAATTCTCTATACACCTCCTTTATGTGCCATTTCGGTAGAGATTCCTTATTCCTTTTCAAAATAACGGTGCCTCCCTTTTGTTTTCCTACACTCCAGCTGGGACATCTCTCTCTCTCAACCCACAACTCTCCCTTGTCCTTCAATTCTCTCTTCATCGATTCTAGGAACATGAAGAGGCATAATAACATTTATTTCAAGATTCTAAGAACATAATGTTATCGTCTGGAATAACAAATCAGCCAACAAGAAAAGACAAACATCATTCCAAAGGTTTCACTTCAATTAAAAAAAATTCCTTTGTCATTTCCCTTTTCCAATTTAGCATTTAAGTGCCACATTAGTTTTCCAGTAATCCCACCATTGAAATTATGTGACAATGAAATATTAAGGAAAACAGTTGATTAGTCATGTATCTTGACCTTCAATTTTGCATACATGTCAGCCACCAAAAAAAATTTCTATTCCAAGAAAACATTGTAGAATATTGGCTTTTAACCAATTACCGTTTCGCTAAAGTGTACAAATTTAAGAGGTTTAGGCATTGGTCCAGGCGAGAAAAACCAAACAAAAATAAAATAAAAATTGAAAGCAAACCCAATGATATTTTTGGTTGGTGTTGATCTCTTTTCCGCCTGTGTGCTCTTGCACTAGACACGTCAGGTAGAAATATTGTGAGCATAGGCTCACAATGGTGGAGTTGAGTAGTTGCACTACTCTTCCAAGCTGTCATCAACTTGCAGCGAACTCCTTTGCTATCCAAGTGCTGAAAACTAATCTTTCTTCTATGTTTTCTAGCATCTCTTTGGAACAGAAACCACCTCTCTCCAACAACACTACACCTTCCTCCCTTTTCCTCTCGTGGACTCATGTCCACCAAAGCCCATCCTCCTCTGCCAAATGTTTCTTTCTCTCCTCTCCTCCTTCATGGGTTTAAACCAACCTCTAACCGTCCAGATCCACCAATACTCTACAACATCCTCAACCAAATCTACACACAACCACGTAACATATGCTACATGTTCTTGTACTCTATTCATCTCACTTTTCATCATTTCATTTGAAAATGCAATAACATCACAAAATGGTTTTACCTCATCCGTATTCGCAGCTACAACATCAAACTCCACTATGACATCTTCCACATTTTCATCAGCTACAATATTTCATTCATCTCCATTCCCTGTACCATCCAACATCAATGTCCACTCTTCCTCAATCACCAACAGTTGAGCGAAGAAATCTGATTCACCTTCGCCTTCAACTGTGACCTCTTCAATGTTCACCTCTCTCTTTTCTTCTTCTATTGTCATTCCTTCCTCATAGAACACCATTGTTGCAACTTCTTCATCAATAGGGGTTGCTCTTACTTCTTCTACTTTCCATCTGGGGCTGCAACACTCATTTCTTCTATTCTTCTTTCTGCTATCCTCTTTCAAGAGAACCTTTTTCTTCTCACTGCTCTTCACCATTTTCCTCTCTCTTTCCAACACTCTTTTCCACTTTTCCACAAACCATATTTTCCAATGCTTCACATAATTCATCATCCACATCATCCCAATACTACTCCCAAAACTGTATGCACACGAGCCTCTTCACGACTCAACCCATTTTGCCTACAACAATCTTCCACAACTCACATTCTCTGCTTCTCCATAGTTTGTCCCTGCAAAAAACTCTCACCACTATCCTCTACCCAATATAATTCTAGAAGATGCACCCTCACAATCTCTTCTACCCACTTCCTCTCAGTGGAAGAGATTTGCACACCTTTTACCCAACCTCATCTCTATTGGAGGACAATCAACATGATTCCAATGAAACCAATGGCCTCTCAAGGCTTCTTCACTCTTCACAAACTTTTCACCCACGGTCTTGGTGGATACTCTCCACACTTAGGATTACCCTATTTTGATACCAATTGATGCAGAGGATACTCCCCTCTTTCCAATTCAACAATCTCAAATCAATTTCTCATAGGCACACTCTGTCCAATTTAAAAATATGATTGCAACAATCTCAATTTTTATTAAACTAGCTCAAATTCAAATACAAAAACGCTCTCTTGGAATTCGTTATGCACCATCTTTCTCCATTGATGACTCACTATGCAAATTAATCTTCATTAACCATATCACATGGGTCGATTCATCCCTTGATAACTTTCCCCTTGGTTTTCTCTCAGAATTTTGTGCATTCAAATTTAAAACTTCCCCTCTAATATACAACCCCTATCTCTTAATTTTGCTTCCTTTCTATACTCTACACAACTTCTACTAATTTCCTACTGGTCACCAAAAATTTGCATTTGACATTTCTTATCCTCCAATGCTGATTATTCTCTCATTGCCTCCTTTCCATGCAACATTCTCATCCTCTCTACACTATAGTGCCCCCTTTATACACTTTTTTCTTGTCAACATATTATTTTGCTTTAAATGTTTCATTCCCTCTAAAACATGGTGTGATTTCTTCTGTTATGTGGGCAACCTCACTATCAATTCTCTATACACCTCTATGTTCCATTTGGTAGAAATTCCTTATTGCTTTTCAAAATAATGGTGCCTCCCTTTCATTTTCCTGCACCCTTTTCTCCGGCTGGGCACTCTCTCTCTCACCTCACAGCTCCCCTTGTCCTTCTTCAATTCTCTCTTCATCGATTCTAGGAACATGAAGATGCATAATAACATTTATTTCAAGATTCTAAGAACATAATGTTATCGTTTGGAATAAAAAATCAGCCAACAAGAAAAGAAAAACGTTATTCCAAAGGTTTCACTTCAATTAAAAAAAAACTCCTCAGTCCTTTCCCTTTTCCAATTCAACATTTAAGTGCCACATCATTTCTCCAGTAATCCCACCATTGAAATTATGTGACGATATCTTAAGGAAAATAGTTGATTAGTCATGTATCTTGACCTTCAAGTTTGCATACATGTCGGCCACCAAACAAAATTTCTGTTCCAAGCAAACATTGTAGAATATTGGCTTTTAACCAATTATCATTTCGCTAAATTGTACAAATTTAAGAGGTTTAGGCACTGGTCCAGGCGAGAGAAACCAAACAAAAACAAAACCAAAATTGAAAGCAAACCCAACAATATTTTTGGTTGGTGTTGATTGCATGTTTGCCCGCGTGCTCTTGGACCAATTTTTTCAAAGGGTCATGTTGTCAAAATATCACCTTAAACATCCTTAAATCGCCTTTTATCTGAAATTTTCCATTTTATGTGTAGATATCATGTTTTAATGCATGTTTTAAATATATTAGCATTTCCACATCTAATTAGTGCATTCCCTTTTCATTGGACTAAACAATTTACAAATTTAAGTAGATATGCACCCTATTTTGGTGGATATGCAACATATTTTTGTGGTTCTACTCAAAAATTATAATTTATTATTTTATTTTTTTATCATTTGGTGCTTCTACACCTTATTTTGGCAATTATGTCATTTCCTAATTCACTCTAGCACTAATCATTTTATTTGATCATTTTTTGATCTAGCTCCTTGTTGGTGCAACTTGAAATCATTTGTTGATGACAAAAATCCTAAACTACTAACACTTTTGTATGTAGTAAACAATTGTTGAAGATAAATATTATATCACTAATCTCAAAAAACTTTAATTTCTTAAGGGGAATGAACAATTGTATGTCATGTTTGTGACTGCCTCCAAGTGTATGCTCTCTCCTCACACCCTTGGGTGATCTTGGAGATTAAAATATTGGTCTTGATTATTATTTTTTAATCATAATAACCCCAATGTGTGTATTCTCTCCCCTTGAATTTCATGAAATATTGGGTAATCAATAGCACTTGGGTTATCCTATTGGGAGAAGAATTTTGTAAATCAAGGTAAAACCTTAAGAACTTTATACCTCAGAGTAGTAAATTTTAATGGCAGGTTAATCCTTTTTCTAGGTTGTTTTATTGGGTTCCCTTTGATCTTTGAATTTTCCTCATGTACTATAGAGGTATATCAAGGATGCATTTAGCAACCATTGTTCATCCTAGATAGGAACCAATCCGCCAACCCTTATTATAGTGCACTAGTAAGATGTTAGCTTTGAGAAGGCACCCATAATGTACTTTCAAGTTGTGAGAGGTAGAATTTATTGGTGTCGATTTTTATTTTCCTAGTGGGTTAATTTATTTTTCCTTAGTTATAGGTTTTTTCTAAACTTTTATTAAGCTTTCTTAGGATAATAAAATAATTTTATTATTTAATAACTAGGAGATAAAATGATGTAGTTTCCCCATCCTAAAAGGGTGGAGCCTTTACTATTTTCATCACTTTATTTAATATTTGTGGTTATTGGTGGTCACTTCCTATTGATTGATTTTCCACCTCCATCCTCTTATTAGTTCTATATAAACTCACTATACCTAGCTTGTATTTGGAATCTTGGAAGATCTTAATGCATTTTTTTCATTCTGACATTACATGTCTCTCAAAGTCACTAGTTTACATTGTTTATATTTTTCCAACTTGTGTAGCGTAGAATTTCTCTTATAAAATTCCTTGGGTTATCAACTTATTTTATATTTCTAATATATTTTACCTTGGGCAACACCTTTGGCCCCCAATGGTAAGTGATCCCATGTAATTTGGAAGTCCCTAGATACCATTCACTCAATAGACTATATATATGGGTCTACAAGGATTGATACACCCACTTGGATAACCATAGGTTGTTAATGTGTTTGGTGTCTTCATAATAGAAACTTGTGCAACCAATTAAATCCAAATTAGGTTAAAATATAAAAACATTTTCATGCCTTTGAATGCTTGTATGAAATTAATTATTTTCAAACGTTTCCAAAGGTCAAGCTTCTCCCTCAAATCTAAATCTCCCCAATATAATCCAATACACCAATCCAATTCAATCCAACCTTAATCACCCAAAAAAAATCATCCAACCCCATCAAAGGTTTATTCCTCTAAACTCATCAAACCATTCCCTCTAATAATTTATTCTAATTTATCTTCAAATCTGCCTAATTCATCCCATTAATAATCTTTTGAGGAACTTATCTCTCATCCAATATCATTTAATCTAATGCAAATAATTTTTCTAGTCCAAATCCTTCACCTCTTTTAATCCAAAACCTCAATCAAACCATTTCATCCATCCAATCTATCTCTAATCATTAATCCTACCAACCTTTCTAATCATTTTCATCCATTCATCAATCTCAAAATCAAAACTAACCCCCATGATTAATCAAAACCTTAATCAAATCAAAATTAAATCAATCAAACCAATACTTGAGAAATTATCCTATCTCAAGTAGGTAATCTAAGTGATCATTGTTTAAGAACTTAGCCTATCCTAAGTATATAATCAAATATAATTGTAATCACCATTTGAGGTATTATTTATCTATCCATGTCCCTTTCTCCAACTCTCCATCATTCTTTCATCATCAAATCCACCCCTCTAATTCATCCCCAAATAATTATCATAAGGTCCTAGGTTGAAACTCCTACAAATGCAAACCAAATTCCTTTTTGGTGACCATAAAATTTATTTTAAGTGCACAAATCACCACATTCACTACCTATTTTGTTGTATCCACACTATATTAATGTATTTTCATCCTATCTTAGTATATCTACCTCTAGCATATTTCACCTTTTAGTGCATTGGCACCTTCCTTTATTGCATCCACACCTTCCTCTACGGTTATTCACCTTGTTTCAATGCCTTTACTTTTAAACCATCACATTTTAGTGCATCTAAACCCTAATTCAATGTGTTTTTACCCTATTTTAGTACATCTACTTCTTTTTGTGGCATTCCTTCAAGCAATCATCCAAAATCAACCCTATCCCTAATCCCAACTTAATCCAAATCCTAATATGAACTTTAATCTTAATATATTTTATTCTATCTCTTTTTAATCCATTCCACCTTTCCTATAATCATCTCCTCCAATCCAATATCATTCTAATCCAAATCATTGAATGGACATCATAAATCCATTTAATTTTGATTAGTCCCTTCATCACAATCATCCTCAAAATCCACCTTTTATTGATGACAATGATAGTCTTGTTGATCAATATGAGTAAGCAATTGAACCCTTTGATGGCATCATTAATACCAAGGTTTTCTAAAGCTTTCAACACTCATCCATACATAATCAACCACCTTGTGACCAATTATTTTCTATTACAAGATACACCATCACACCTACATGCATATTTATTGGTAAACTCTATGATACCTTTGACAAGGGAAATATTTCTTATCCCCCATCCACAAATCTATCTTATCCTCCATCCACATCCCAATCTCAATATTATCCTCCATCTATATCCCATCTTATCTTCATATTTAATCAACATCCCCATTACCTCTACCTCATATCCAAATCTTGTTCCCTACTATCTAGAAAGTCCCTAAGTTGAATCCTACACGTAGCTCTCCATCTAATTTTCTAGTCCTCCCCCTAAGCCTAAACCATCCAAACCATTCATGTCCATGTTGTTATAAGGACTAAACCTAAATTTTAAAGTTGTGGATTCATGCCACTACACTAATCCTACACCTTCTAAGTGCATTTTCATGAAGCCACTGCTCCCCCAACATATACCAACATCATCCAAGATCCTAACCCCATCCCAAATTTTAACACCATTCAACCTATTGAAACCATCCAATCCCTAACCCATGAACATATTAAATCGACTACCCCTTTTCAACCCAATTCTAGGATTCAAGCCATGTTGAAACCTCGTACCCCATCACATTAGCCAGACAAACCCAACCATGTAATGACATTATTCCAAAGCATTCCAAATCATCGCCCCTTCCATATTAATAACCTACCACCCCATCTATTTCCCATCATAATTCCTTACCACATCCTATAGAAACCATCCCAAACCCATCAACTTATCCTCTCTGGTTCCCTTACCTTCACTTGTGGTGGTCCTCTCATTGCAAAGGAACAAAAAATACCCACCACCCATCCCCTTCCACCTTAAAGCATAATCATGTCTTAATTCTAAAATAACCAACATTATGTTTCCAATCCAATACTTAAAAGCATTAATTATCAAGGCAATGGATTACACCTCCATAAGCAAGGCATAGTAGAGCCCATCCATGTCAAATAAAATCCACAATCTCATGGAATTCACTAAACATCCCAAGGATCCTAATTTAAAAATTTTGGAATGAATTTTTTCCATCTTGAAGAATATTATTTATATCCATTAATAGGTGCTTCTCATTCCTCCTCTAAAATATTTATTGTTGACCCTCCTCCTCTAACATATTTATCTAAAATTAAATCCACTATCCCTCCCCCATATTCCAAATCCATTTTGGGCCCTTAAGTCCCAAAATATACCTTTGCATTCCCCTCCTCTTCCTTATCCATTTCGGGCCCCTATGTCCCAAAATCCTTCATACCCCATCCTACCAATTTATTCCTTGCAATTCCCCATCATGACCAAAAAATGCACAAATTCACAAGCCATTTCCAACATGTTCCATGCATCCCTCCTCTCATGCAATATCCAAACCATTCGTCCTCACAGACCCATTCCATTGCCTTTGGAGGCAATTTGTATGCCAAATAAAAATTGTATGAAACTAAGAATCCATAAATTTTCAAGGATCGTGATCTCCTCTCCAAATGACATTCAAAAATAAAGAAAAAAATGATCTAAAATCTATATAGATCTAAGTGGCCATAGAGGCCTACCAAGAAAAAATAAAAATAAAAAACCATGTGGATCCCAAATCAAAAATAAGTAATGTGTCTATGGGTAAAATCCAAAATATCAACCAAATATCACCTTCCAAAAGCTTCCTCCACTCCTAAAATAATTCCCATATAATAATTTTCCATCTCCTAAGTCCATTTTGGGCTCTTTTATCCCAAATTCCACTATCTTATGCCCTCCTCCATCCTATCAACCTATCATTAATCCCCATCCATCACAATGTTTGCAAATGTTAGTCCTAGTTTTCGTTAATCCTATTATATTCTGCCACCCCTCTATCTTTCCTCCCTTTCATTATCCTATACATTCTCCCATATATCTCCCCCATCGCATCCTTTTCCCCACCTTCACGTAATCCATCCTCATTAATTCCATGTCCAAAGGTACCATGAAGAATCCTAGTTTTCAATGCACAAAGTTCATGCCAACCTTTACCGATCATCCTCCATGGGTTCCCCTTGCCTTGGTATAGAAATTGTTAGAAACTGAGTATTGAATGACATAGATTACATAATAAATGATAGTTTAAAATTTTAATGTGTTGGTAGTTAGTGGTTTGGGTAGCTAGAGGGAAAAATGGATTTATAAAGCCATAGAATGTAATGATAAAAGTGTTGAAGATGAATGACTAATTTGTGGGTTTGATCCTTTGGCTTTTTCTTTCTCATTTTTAATATGGTACTAGAGTGGGTTTTATGGACCTCTCTATCTGCCTTCCATTCACTTGTATTTCCTTTTCCAAAGTAGTACTCAATGATGATGCAGTGAGGATCACATGCAAAAGTCATTGTTATCCATCCACTATTCTTGTATTTTTTCAATAGAGGGGTAGTGTGGACCACATAAAAATATTTTGTTTCATCATCTATTTGCATTTAATTCTTTCATTCAATTGAGAGATCCTCTCCATTATGGGAAGATCACTCTTTAAGATTAGGCTAGAGTATATATGCACCATGTTGCATAACTCATCCAACCATTATTGATGGTTCTTGTTCTTCCTATAATCAATTATAGGATTGGGAAATTTCAACATGTTTATGAGTTGTGTTGATTTTTCCTTGATAATAATTATTACATATATTAGGTGAGAATAAAATATCTTAAGAAACATACACACATTGTCTAATTATTCACTCATTTCCTTTTCTTAGGAACAAAAGTCATCCGTAGGAAAACACCTCATATTTTTGGAAAATTTAACATATCTAGGTATCCATAATGCCTTGATCAAAGAAATGGAATTAACATTTATTTTGTAGTTACACATGATCCTAGATACATGAAAAATTGAGTTCCAAATGGTATTGATAGAATTGATAGTTGTATTTAACCTAAAAAACTAAGAGGTTATTGATTGTTTCTCTAAATTGGACCTTAAGAGACTCTCTCTCCCTATAGCAAGACAAATTTCTATGCACACTCACTCCTTTATTCTCTTAGTCTCTCAACAAACACCTACAAATAACTAATATTTTTCTTATATATTTTTTAATTTTCTATCCCATAAGGTCCTTAAGAAATTATGGTTTCCCTAAATGAAGTGGCTTGAGGAGGTGTCATTCT
This sequence comes from Sequoia sempervirens, assembly GCA_007258455.2. Taxonomy (NCBI): domain Eukaryota; kingdom Viridiplantae; phylum Streptophyta; class Pinopsida; order Cupressales; family Cupressaceae; genus Sequoia; species Sequoia sempervirens. The sequence continues at coordinate 8,738 of VDFB02132812.1, read as the reverse complement.
TAAAATTTGATGGTGTTGGAAGTGATTTTTTTTTATAAATATGTCATGTGTTAGATATTATCTCCATTTCTACCCTTTGGTTCATATTATTTTCCCTAAGATACAAATGTTTAGCTTATAGCCTCTTTGCATCCTGTTCAAATTCTTGGTGTTCACTAAAATGAATTGTGTCATCTATGACATCATTAGTAAATCTTACAACTACTGTCTCACCAAATATTTACACAATAGTTGTCCCATTAGATACTATAGTGTGTAGTCTATAGTTATCCTATTGCAAGTTAGGATCAGCATCCATGTAGCCAAAATCCAACTCTCGTCACTAAAATACCTACCAAAGAAATACTTCATAGCATACCCTTGATTACTAAAACATATATCAACTCCCCCCACTACATATTGTTATCAAGGGTAATTTCCTATACAATGTCTAGGATTGGGAGAATTAAGCATCCACTTTTCCTTACCATTTACCTTCCCTCTAATAAAGTGATATTATCACATTGGCTTGGAAATGTTGTGGGTTCAAACTACTTGCATGTTTATCCCTTTCTTTATAAAATTAACTTGCTTTAAATTTTGTTGCGCTAGTCTCAAGTAATGCCTTATAATCTCTATAGGAGTAGGCCCGTGCAATGTTTTGAGCTCCTATCTTTTCACAAACTCATCATCCTCATTAAGCCTATCATGGAATGTATTGGTGATCTAATTTTTAGGTTCCAAATCCTCAAGGCTAGAGAATCTTCCAAGCACTAGGGGTGTCAAACATGGGAAGAAAATCACAAAACCTCTATTCAAGTTGGGAAACTAAGCACCAATTATTGAGATGGGTAAGACCTCCTTCAATTTTGTTTCTATGAGACCAAGTTGGGTTTTCCTAAAGTATTGAGTTATATTATATCATAGGGACTAAACTATTATCTTATTTCAAACCATACCTAATGCATAATGTGACCCCATTCTAGTTTTCACAATATACCTATGTGCTAGTTTGAACAAACAAGTATATGCGGGTTTTTATAGTAGAAAAGTCTTACTAGGTAAAGTATTTAAAATATGGATATAACAACCACATTTTCTATTGTGTACTTATACTTGGAGGTTGAAAAAACAACACAAGTGATAATTTATTATTTAATGTTTAGTTTATTAAATAATGTGTTGAAGTGATGGAATGGAGGAAAATTATAGGCCAGTGCATGTATCCAATGGGCACAAAGTATTAGATTATATAAAACATGTAACAGTTGAAACCAAATGGAATACCTTAATCAAGATACACCCAAAGACTATATTTACTCAAACACACATATAAACTAGGTTCTACACATGCACATGAATAAATAACATAAGTTGTATAAATTTAAATCACCTTACTTAACAATATAACAATAAACTGGTGTATTTCTTGATTAATTTTAAGAAGATACATTACAACAAACTTTATAATTATTTTATAGTCTTCTTGCTAGCTAACTAATCAAGAAATGTAAAGATAATAAATAAAATAATCCTAAAGATACTCAAATGATTTTGGATATTTTGGATCCTTTTGTTATAAATTGAAAAATCTCTATTATGTTATGTCTATGTCATGGTTAGCCTATGATGTTGTTTTTAAATCTTTGCACTATAATAAGGGCCTTGTGTTCTCATGATATCATTGTGTTTGCTTATTATTTAAATGAGAATAAATTTTAATTATATAAGGGCTACGAGGTTCAATTTTTCAACAACCCTTGCCCCTAATAGTTTCTTCATTATGCATTTCCCCCCTTTTTTTGTTTTCCTTGAATACATTGGAAAATATCATCCATTTTGTTGGCCAAATGAATTGTTCTATTAGATAAGCAATTGTCTATGGCTTTTTTGTTCATAGGCTTCCCCCTTAACAAATTTCATAAGTTCTTGAACTTTATGAAAGGTCGAAACAAAGAAAGTGATAAGTATTGTGTCATATGGTTCAACTAGTTGTGAACTTTATGACATGAAGGTGATGAAATACATGGAGAGAAATTTGTTAAGTGTTATAGATTTAAAAAGGTTCATAAGTTCTTGAACTTTGTGAAATAGATAATGGAGAATATGTAAGGCCACCTAGCCTACTCCCTATAACACATCTAGGGATCTTCTATTATGTGGTAATAATGTACCTAGTTATCATAGAGTTCATACATTTTATGGTAGTTTTTCTTGTTAATTATAGATTATTGTACTTGTACCCTATGGCTACATGTTCCTTAAGGACACTAATGATGCAAACTTACCTATTCATTTTCACATACATTTTAGTCTATATTTCATTTCTTGTGACTCTTGGTGTATTGATATATTTAGCAATGACTTGGTAGTAATAGTTGTTCCTCTTTTTATGATGAAGCTAATACATTCTAGTTCTTGATGAATTACTTTATGATGAACTTTTTGTTCATATGCATACATAATCCAATTACTGGTAGTTAAGGTGTGTAATTACTTATTAAAAAACTCTATTAACCTATTATTATGTTTACAACACAGTGATGTTATATTGATAAATGCAATTTGGTGATACCTTAGTTGATAGATATAAATAATATAAATTATTCATTCTTACCATTTCATATGTTCTTCAAGATTTGGTACGTGCCTTTATAGGTTACTTAACTATTGGTCATAGATTATGTTTAATATTGTAAATTATATGCTAAATATGAGTAAGTTCATGTTGCTTCGAATGTTTACTATGTTATATGGGTAAGTGCAGAAAGATGGAGGACCAAAAAGTAGTGTGATAGACATAATGCAAGAACGTTACACCATTCTCATGTTATTTTGAGCATAAAAACAAAAAAATAAAGAGGTCGACATCATTTGAAATTTGTCTCTTAATAACAAAAATAGAAGATTGCAACCCATTTAGAGCACACTCATGTTGTGTAGTCAAAATGCCACCATGAAATCCTCGAGGTTGAGGAGGTTAATTTTTGATTTTTTATAGTTTAAAAATCAATTAAATAGATAAATAAAAATAGTTTTGAGTGGATTTGTTTAAGTTCCAAGAATTGAGAATTCCCCACGAGTTGATGAAAACTCATTCATCAATTCATGAAAACCTTAGTGAAGAACAACCGCAACAAACCACTTTGATAATTTAGTGACATCTGTATATGTCTAAAAATGGTCATGATTAAGCTTGTTAATTAATTAAATATGATTTATTTAATTAATTCCTCTAATGTCATCTACATATAAATAAATTTAATTATTTATTTATATCGTTCATTTTTCTATTTCTTCTACCTTAAATTAAATAAATAATTTTATTTAATTACTAACATTTCTACCCTCCGCTTAATTAAATTAAATAAATTTGTATAATTTATTTATATTTAATTATCATTTATTCTAAAGTTTAAATATTTTGAATATTTAAATAATGGAATATTCTCCATCCATTTTAATTTTAAAATATTAAATATGTTATTTAATATTTTCCACCTCACTCTAATTTCATTTTAAACATAATTAAATATGAATTATTTAATTATGTGGGTTTCCATTTCCATCTTCACTCCTAATTAAATAATTCATTATTAACTCATCTTCCCAAAATTCTAACTCATGCTAACTCGCCCTTCTAAATTCGTATCTTATCCTTCAAAATGGAATTTTCCCTTTGAACTCAATAAAGAGAAAGGAAACCTTCCATTCTTCTGTCCACTTTCAAAAATCTCTCGCCGTCCATTCGAAACAAGCTTAATCCAGACCGTCGATCGATTCAGCCAATCAAACTCGTTCGAAAACTCTATAAAAGCACGTGCAAATCCAAGCCTTGGTTAATCACCCACGTTCATATGCCTGCACTTACATATGCATACTCACATTCATGCAATCAGCTTTATGCACTCATATCATTTTCAGCATCACATTCCCATTTTCATGTTAGCATAGATGTTGCATATTATGCATTCTAAATCTCGTTCTTCATGCTGTCATTTTGTTGAGCTCTATCTGCTGATCTGAGAGCCATTTCAAAGCAACAAAATGGTGAAGATAGAGGAGGATAAAACGATTTCGAAAGGCTGTTGTTACGGTTTGCACATTTTGTTTTCTTTCTTTCAGCTTTTCGATTTAATGTTTTATTAACATGTGTTGATTTTAATTACGATTTGATCCAATTTTCTCACACACATTAAAATGGCACCCACCGTGGGGCCTTGCCCCGTTTTTAATATCTACTTGCAGGTTTTATTGATTTTTTTGATGCAGATCTGACAGTTTTTGGAAAAAAACCTGCAAGTTTTACCAATTTCTTCATATCTTCTACACAGCTGCGAATTTTTCTACAATATTTTTACAGCGTCTTTTGCATCATCTCAAGAGGATACAGTAAAAAAATTGAGGGTGTATCATCATTTTTGTAGAAGTTATCGTAATTTTATGTTTTTTCATAAAATTGGTCTTCTGGACGCAAATCAGTGAATTTTTCAAAAAAATTTACATTTTCGGAAATCTCTTTAAATTTTAATGGGGGTCTATGTTTTACAGATTTAATTTAGAGGTCAAATACAATGCAAAAAAATTGATCTTCATTTTCTGTATGGTTTCCATAAATCCGCGTTTCTGAGAGCAAAACAGAGAATTTGTCTAACTTCTTTACATTTCTGGAAAGCTCTTAGAAAATTAACATGGATCTCTTCTTTGAGTTTTCATTTTTCAGATCAATAAAATCATCAAATACTGAAATCTAATTCGGCTATGCCAAAAATAGGTGAATCATACGGAGCTGGAAAAGCATTGGGATCAATCAGCACCTTTGAAGATTCCTACAGCGCCTCTGATGTCTGTTATAGCGCACTTTTGAAAAAGGCTGCAAATTGTAATTTGTAATTTAATTTGACTGAATCCGACGCAACCGCGGACAGTAATAACTTTAAAAGAATGAAGCAATCCTAGGGTAGTCACATAATTCAAAATCAACCAATCCTAGGATAGTCACTTCACTTTTATTTTGGGACTAAAAAGAACTCCATATTTTTGTGAAGCAATATCTTCACCTAGCATAGAAAACTATTTATTTGGGCTTAAAAATGAACTCTTGCTTGCTTTGATTTAAACGGTGATAGGCCTATGCTCTCCCCTTAACTGGGTGATCAAAATGCCAAACTCATCTATTCTATTTTATGCATTTTTAAGCTTTGATAAAACCTTTTAGAGAGCCTGCTCTTGTGGGAAAAAGTAATCACCCAAGAGGAACGACTCAAGTGGGTTCAAGCCAAAGCCAGGCTATTCCGCCCCACTATAAAATTTAAAGCGAATTTGGGGAAACCCTCTTTTGCCGGTAGTGTGCAAGATAACCATCCCCAAAGCCTTTGTTCTAAAGGTTGGGAGGTCTCCTGAGGGAGTTTATTATTGCCGCACCGAACGGAAATCCTTACTACAAACCTAGTGTAGTGGCCAGCCGAGTCAGTTTCCAAACATTCTAATAATCACAGTACAAGGGGAGGGAAGAATCTGCCTCTAAGCATACTATATATAACCGCTAAGGACCTATTCGTGTGGGACCCAGATCCACTTCCGTGAATCGGAGTAACACGCCACCGGAAAGACAAAATAAGACGGGCGCTTCTTCAAGTGACACGGGTCAAAGAGTCGACGTAGCTTCTGGTGATGTGGGCTGTTGATTACTAGAATGACCTACTTGAGCACTTAAGAGTGAGTCTGTCTGAACTGTCTTTCATGTGCAAAAACCCATGAAAACATTTGATGAAAAACATTTCTTAATCAAACACTTCATGTTAGTATAGGGCTTTAAGGAACAACTGTTTTCAAAAATGTTTGTTGTGTCTTCCATTACATTAATTCAGATAAAGAGATCATTCAAAAGAAACATGAAGAACAACAACTGAAAGCCACTTAGGAGTTTTTGTCATATCATTGCTTCAAAAACATTTCCAAATACCTTTCTCCATGCTTAGGGATTGGAAGTCAACAAAATTTCCCAAGAAATCAGTCTCTAAGAGAATCAAAAAACCTAAGAAACCCTTAGGATACAAGAAAACACTGCAAAAGAGGAAATTCTTGTACAAAAGTAGGCAAGTTTTGCTTCATTATCGAGGATTCCTTCACAGATATCAGGATTTTGTTAGAGGATTCACTGATGAATATGTTGTAGATCCCTTAGATTCTTGAGCCTATTATCAAAGAAGAGCTCTATCACAACGGCATAATCATAACCAACCTCTTGAATTTGGCAACATACCCCAACCTTCCATCGAATATCCTTCACACCCAAGTCATATTCTTCAAAGATCTTGAGAAAGTCTCCTTAAAAACAAAGATCCAAATCTTTTAGAGTGCACCCTTCAAAACAACTTTTTAATTTTTGGGCTCAAGTTTCCCCAACAGGATTCTGAAATCCTTTATCATTTTGGAAGCTACAACCCATAAGTTAGGAGCTTTCTTGATCATATCATAAGATTACCTTATCTTATCAGATCAAGATATCATCACCATTGCACTAGTCAAAAACTGTGATCTAAGTTTAGAGGAAATTTTCAAAAAAAACATATGCCTATCTCCACAAGATCTCAGCACAATAAATCGAAGGATACGAACCAAAAAGAAAGTCATATTCAGAACATTCAAGAAGAAGGAGAAAACAATAATCCCATTTTCAACATAAATCAAAATCCAATTTTTAACAACATGGACGATAAAGAAGAAAACACTTCCCATCAAGTGGATAGTGATGAAGAACAAGAAGAAGAACGTCTTAGAGAAGTTGAACAAGATCCAAAATTCCATAAAGCCATTGAGAAGATCTTGCAGCGAGATAAGGAAAAATATTTTCGCTATCTAGCCGAACAAGGGGCTAAATTACCTCATGACTTTGACACTGAAAAATTGAAAAACAAACCCGAAGAGACACCTCTTTCAGATCTTAGTGCCTTGACCCAACAACTCAAGGCACTTCAAGGACAAGTTAGAGAATTACAAGGGGGAACAACCACAAAGAAATACACTTTGGAGGACATATGTCCTTATCCTTTTGACAGAAGTTTAAACATGATTCCTTTTCCCAAGCATTGCGAAATACCAAAATTTGATCGCTATAATGGGAAAACGGATCCAATTGATCACGTTAGAGACTTCAGAAACATGACATTGGAGTTTGCTTACGAGGATACTTACTTGATGTGGTTATTTCCTAGAAGTCTGGGAGTACACTCTATGGAATGGTTATCCAAAATCTCACCTCCCGTTAGGACATTTGAAGAGTTGATTAATTTATTCATATTACAATACACCTACAACATACAACATCATATCACCATGATAGATCTTTGTAAAATGACACAGAAACCGGGTGAACCTTTCGTTACGTTTCTCTAGAGATGGAGAAGAATGTTTGCCAGATACCCACGTCCTGTTCTAGAGAAAGAAAAGATGGTTACTTTCATCAATAGTTTAAACTCGGAAATGAGCTATCACTTGAACTTACATTGTCCTTCTTCTTTTGAGAAAATGATTGAAGATGCCTTAACCATTGAAAGTGCTTTGGTCAAGAAAGGCATAATAAAACATGACAAAGAAAACCCTAGCTCATCCCACCATCATAATCAAGACAAATCCAAATTCTGGACCCGAAACAAAAATATGGTGAATGATGGTGTTGTGGATGCAAATCACGCTTCAACCAAACCATTCGTCCTCACTACCCCAAACACTCGCAACAACAATATCAACTCAATTGCAAATCACGGAAATAATCCTCCTCAGAGGAACAATGCAAGTCAGCATCCCACTTCCCATCAAGGGACTTCAAACAATAACCAGGGTTACCGAGGAAATAATAACAATCACAATTCTTTAGGGAACACTTCAAATTCAAATCCGCAAAGATTTTCGTTCTTCTCTAGTAGAAGAACTTTTACTCCATTGGGTCAATCCCTAGAATCTGCATTCAAAGAGTTGATGGCCAAAAATGTCATTACTTTACCGCCTCAACGAAATTTTGAACCCAGTGTAAAGCCTCCATCATGGAATGAAGCATACTATTGTGATTACCATCGATGTAAAGGTCACCGCACCAACAACTGCCAAGCCTTGAAAAATGCCATTCAAGACTTAATTGATAATGACATCATCACAGTAGAAGGAAATCAACAAACCAATGCAGACCACCAAGCATTTCGCAATCCTTTACCTAATTATCAAAAAGGTGAGTCTTCCGACAAAGAAGTAAATCACATCAATGATGACCATATAATCAACCATCTCTATGCGGACGATGAGCGGGTGAATGTCATAAAAGTCAAACAGAAGGAGGAATATCGAGAAGTCAACGCAACAACAAGAGCACAAGCCAAAGTTGTCTTAAAAGGCACCTCCTCGAGATCCACTAAACCTCCACCTCAACATCAATATGATTTGGTCAATCAACTTTGAAAAACCCCTGCTCAAATTTCTATTTTCGAACTATTAAAGATTTCTCCAACCCATAAAGAAATTCTTGAAAAGGCCCTCATTGAAACCAATGTATCTACTGATTTGGATGTGAATCAATTTCAAGCCATGGTAGGACATTTATCCTCACCCACTTGTCTTTCATTTTCCGATAAAGATGACGTTTCCATAACCCATCCTCACAACTCATCTTTGTACTTAGAGGTCATGGTCCATAAATTTCGCATCAGACGGGTTCTAATAGATGGAGGTGCTGGTTTGAACATCTGTACCTTGAAGGTGGTCAA
>VDFB02132811.1:0-20494 GCA_007258455.2 Sequoia sempervirens | reverse complement strand
CTAGTCACTAAATTTCTAGATGAAGAAGTTTTCATAGTTATAGAAACACCTACTTGGATATTGTATTTTGATGGTTCATATACTCATAATGGATCAGGCGTAGGAATTCTATTGGTTACCCCTCAAGGTGACTACATTCCAAAATCATTTAGGATAGCATTCTCGTGTACCAACAACATAGCAGAGTACAAAGCCCTCCTCACAGACCTTTGAATTGCAAAGCAATGGAACATAACTCACTTGAGAGTCTTTGGTGATTCATTGTTGGTCATTAAAAAAGTTAATGATGAATTCCTAACAAAGGATGATAAGTTATTACCCTACAGGCGCATGGTGGATGACTTCAAGAAATATTTCACCTTCATACAATTTGACCAAATTCCCAGAGCATAGAACAAAATAGTTGATGCAATGGCTACTATTGGCTCCTTGATTGACATGCCTAAAGATCGAACAAAGTGCGAGTTTCTTGTGGAACAACTTTTAATCCCAACGTATGATATCCCTGAGACTAACATGGTGTGTGAAATTATGGGTCCCATGTCCCCATGGTACCAAGAAATATATACCTATCTGCATGATAATATTCTCCCCCCAGATCTTACACGCAATCAACGAAAATCCTTCCTTCACCACTCTTCCCGATACATTATCGTCGATAATATGCTTTATCATCATGGGTATGATGGAATCCTCCTTAGATGTCTGAATGAGACTGAAACCCATACTGCACTAACGAAGGTACATAGTGGTGTTTGTGGGGGTCATTCAAATGGTATGACTTTGGCCAAAAGGATTCTTCGAGCTGGATACTATTGGCTTACATTACAACATGATGCTTGTGAATTCGTGAAGAAATGCCTTCCCTGTCAACAACATGCAGATTTGATTCATGCTCCAGCATAGGACCTTCAGCCCCTCCTAACACCGTGGCCCTTCTCTCAATGGGGTTTTGACTTGATTGGAAAGATTTAGCCATCATCTTCTGACAGCCATACATTCATAATTACTGCTACTGAGTATTTCACCAAGTGGGTGGAAGCAATGCCACTCTCACAGAGCACCGATACTCAAATTTCAAAATTCATCGTTTACCATATTCTCTATAGATATGGTATTCCATCCACCATCCTCTCTGATAATGGAAGACCTTTTAAAAACTAGGCCATGAAACATCTGTGCGACACCTTTCATATCCAGCATCGTTGGTCAACGCCTTATTACCCCCAGGGTAATGGTCAGACAAAAGTAACCAACAAGACCCTTATCTACATCCTCAAGAAAGTTGTCAATAACATTGGTTGAGATTGGCACCTCCATATTCATCCCACCCTTTGGGCATATCTCACCTCCATCTGCACCCCTACAGGTGCCACCCCCTATTCTTTAGTGTATGGTGCCGAAGCCATCTTTCCAATTGAAGTTGAGATCCCATCACTGAGGATTTCTCTAAAGAATCTTATTAGTGAGGAAGATGCTCATGTTGCACGACTTGCACAACTAGAGTTACTAGATGAAAAATGAATCAAAGCCTATGATCATCTACAAGCCTACCAAAACCGCCTCAAACATAACTACAATAAGAAGATTCGTCCTCACAATTCCAGATTGGTGAACTAGTCCTTAAAGAGAACCAACGTACTCAGTAGGACCACGATAAGAAAGGGAAATTTGAAGCAAATTGGTTGGGTCCTTATATCATAGCTACTAAATATGGATTTGGGGCATACATACTTGCTACCCTTGAAGAAGATCCCCTTGAAGAACCTATCAATATCATGCATCTGAAGAGGTTCTACACCTAAATCCACTTGGTAACCCTACCTACAAAAAAATAAATAAATAAATAAAAATAAAAAATTGTCTTATGGTGAAAACCACCTTTGGTGGTGCCTTGGATAAGTACAGGTGGTGAAAACCTATTCACAGGTGCCATTTTTAGAGAGCTTAATCATTATCTACTTGGAATCCTCGTTATTTTATGCTTTCATCCACCCTATCATCCTCACCCATCCCATCCTCTACCACTTGATATATATCTGGATTAAGCATTGGATGATCTACCTTGGCTATCCCTCATCCTGAGCTTTTTGATATCCCGCTTTGAGCTTGTGTTGTTCATTTGACTGTCAACTGGTTGGTGTCATCATATAGGATCATCCATCATGTCGGTCTCCAACTAGATCTCATCCTGTCACGTTGGTCTTCTCGTCCTTAGTTGAACTATGTTGCCCCTGTGCTTTTACATAGGCAAGGCTGATCATTTGATCTGCCCCTGGGGCATTTTTTACCATCCCATGATGGTCATCCATCATCTTCCTTCATCACCTCCTTTTCGCTTTTTTCCATGGTCGGCTGTCATTTGTCTTTTTTGAACTACGTTTCCCCTGTGCTTCCACGTAAGCAAGGTTGATCCTTCAATCCTCCCCCGAGGCATTTGTGTGTCATGTCTTGTGTCATTTATCATCGGTCACCATGGTTTTATTTTCACTTTATCCATAGTATTTTCATGAACTATGAGGGCTTTGCGCTTTCACGTAGGCAAAGCTAATCTTTGATTGGCCCCCGAGCCCCTAGGTTTGTAGGATGTGTAAGTCGTTTGTCTTGCATTATGTTATTAAGCTATGTTGTTATCTAGCTAGTTGTTAACAAACGAGATCTACTAGCATCCACAAATCCAATCGGTTCTGAATATCCCGTGTCATATCAATCTTTTAGTTTAATATCCATCATCCGTCTCAACAGGATGCATCCTTCCTAATAGACCTTATCAATCTCATCCATCCTCTTGATCCTATGGCAAGGGACATTTGAAATTTGATTGCGATCTCTTGATGCTTTTAGTTTTCGTTTATCATTCGAGCTTCCTATTATAATTAGTTGAGATCGCCATCATATATCATATTATGGTGTGTTTTGGCTAGTTCACATAAGAGCATATCTTGATATTTTATTGTTGTTGTCTGTTGGGTTGTCCCACGTAGTACCTGCCAAGATCCCTATGATCTTGTGTTACGATGGGGAATCCCTTTGTGCTTTTGGTTATCCCAATGCCTGGCCCGACCAAAGTTTTCACTACTTTGGGGTGTTGGGATAGCCTTCTTGTTTTTGTGTTTGTTTCATGCATTTGTGCTGGTATTTTGATCTTGATGATTTTTGTACTCAATGGTTATAGACATGATGACATTAACGACATTATTATGATATTATTCATGTGATAGTCATGATTTATGAGATGTACTTTGGACTTTTGGTATATTTATATAAGATACATGAGAGCCCTTATTGACACTATGTTCATGCGTTGGATGGATGAGCGTGTTTATGCATTTGTGGAATATGGATGATTTTATTAATGCAAATATTCATATGGTGATATGATGTATGCATATGTTATATCTATGATGACTTATGTGAATGGATGTCTATTTGATTTATTGGCATGTATGTATGTGTTTATGATGGCTTTTTTATGAATGTTTTATATATGCAGGATGCGATGTATTATGAGTCTAATACTTTGTGATGCAGGTGGCCATGTATGCATGGATCTAACATGTTGTGATGCAGGTGGCAATGTATGCATGGATCTAACACATTGTGATGCAGGGGGCAATGTATGCATGGATCTAACACGTTGTGATGTAGGGGGTGATGTATGTGTGATTAGTAGAGTGAACCTAATATGTGATAATGCTCTTGTAATTTATAGTGAATTAATAATGTAAATAGTAAATGGAAGGAAATAACACATGGTCATAAGCATCAATAAGGACTGACATGATAATGGAAGATGGGTGTGTAGTGATTGTGGAAAATGGGTGTAATTTGGCACTTATCAAAAACTTAGTAGCCTGTCATCTCTCGAATGAGCTAGCCACATCTGATCTCTGTGGTGAATCAGGTACTGATCTCCTACTTGGTGAAACACCCGGTGAATCACTAAAACCTTGGGTCCACGTCCCTAATGACTGGGATGGTGTTGGCATCTGTGGTGTCTTCTGAACATACTAGAATGTCTACTGTGCCGGGTCTGGAACTGCATTGTAATATGCGGCCATCCAAAATCCTAGCTCCCTCACATTCTCCTCTCGCTCAGGAACCTGAACCCGAGCGAAATTCTGCTCCTGATGATACCTATCCTGGTCTCTAGTGATCAATCTCCTCTCCTACTCCCAAGCCTCCTAGGATAGTCGTAATTGTGCCATCTCTACCTGAACCCGATCTCTCATCTCCTTGGCAGCCACTGCCCTAGCCACTATTGCATCCCTCTCCCCCTATAACCCCTGTGTATCTATCCCTATCACATCACTAACCTGCACTAACTGTAACTGAGCCACTGCTATGTCTTGCTCTCCCTACAGTGTCTACATCTGTATCTCTGCAACATCTCTCTCCCTCTATGCATCCTATGACTGAGCAACTACTACATCTCGCTCTCTCTGTAGTGACGATACCTCTAAAACTACCTCCTCTCTCATCTAAAGAAACTATATTTGTGCCTCTGCCAACTCTCTCTCACTCTGCAACACCTGAACTCGTTCCTGTGCCACATCCCTCTCTACCTCCATCTCCTACACTTGCACCTGTGCTACATCTCTCTCTTCCTAAATAATATGGGCCTGCTCCCTCACCTCTCTCTCTCTCTCCTGCACCAAGCCCATATCACGCACTGTCTACTCTAAACAATGCACTCTATCCCATAGCTCATCTCGCTCCCACTGAAGATCATCCATCTACTGCCAATTTTTTGTTGACACATGATTTGTCATCCCCTCTGACTCCCCCCTAGCCTGTAATAAAACAATCTCTTCATGTAGTCTATCACGGTCCCAACTGACAGCAGCCAACTCATCCCGTATCCCTTGTACGATAACCTATAGTCTCTCTCTCTCCCTCCCATCACCTCTACTTGTGTGGTTAAGAGGTCAACCATAAGTCCATAATCTCTCTGACCTACTACCGATACTCTCGATAGCTCGACTTTGAGTCTGATCAACTCTGCCTCTGCTATCATAAACCTCTTATCTGTAATCTAAAGCCTCTTTGCACTATCTCTTGACTGAGCAATATGATCCCCTAAGGTAATGACAGGAACCACCGCTAATGGCTTTGCATCTAAAATATCCATATCTAGAACATCTCCATCTATCTCCATAGCATCATTTCCCCCCTTCACTCCTACTCTTGCTAAATCTCTAGGTTCTCCACAGTGGGGCGCACCCAAACTCTCTGCGGCTGACCGTGCCTCCCCACTCTCATTAGTCTCCTCGGCTCTCCTATCTATGGTTTTTTATTGCTGCTTTCGGATTTTTATAATAGGTTTCATTTTGTTTTTGACCAGACTTTTCAGCGGCTTTATTTCTTCGATTCTTCTATGACTTTAGTTTTACCTTCTTCGGAGCCGATTTATCTAATTTCCTTTTCAGATCTTCTTTCCGATGACATGTCGAGACTTTCCTTGGTTGTTTCGATGAAAGATCTTACATTTCTGAAGCCGATTCCTTCTGGATCTGATTCATTGTCAGATCTCTTTCCGATTTTCCTTTTATTTAATTTGATATTTTATTGATTTCTTCTTCGATTGATTTTATCGAGATTATATGAGAATAATTTAATTTCGAGATAGTAGATTATTCTCGATTTGTTTATCTGATCTTCCTTTCAGATTCGTTTTGAGTTTTATCCTACTTTCCGACATTTTCCCGATCCATATCCCGCGAGGTCCACTCTGTCTAGCCCCATCGCCCCTTCCCTCCCTCCTTTATTGTCCCGACCACCTATATCCCCGATCCTCTAATCTTCACTAACCCACCTTCCTCGTGATCCTTTGTCCGACTTCTCCTCCCCTCTGTGCCTGTCTCCTCCTATCTCCACCATCTCTTGCCCCTTGGCACTCATCCTCTGATCCAAATCCTATGGCTCCTACAATAGGCACCAGTGGTGTAACCCTCTCCCATCGGTGGTTTCGCCACCACCGGTCATATCGTACTATCACTCCTGCATCCTCCACTCCAACACCTCTCCCTGGGTAAGGTACCTACACTGTTGTCGCCCACGCCGCTCTGGCCTCCCTCGATCTAAACTCAGGCCCCCATGGTCGCTCTTTGGTGAGTCAACAAAACTTGATGGGTGCATCTAGAATATCTTGTGTCAGCCCAAACTGTCTCACCACCCTATCTGGTCGATGCATCTCCAACTATGCACAACTGACTCCCAATCAAGATGCATTGGATCATAAAGTAACCTCTTTGCCTCTCCTCCTCTCCCCTCAATCCCCTGAAGTGTTGATATATATATGGCCGCCATAATATGTCACTCTCCTACAAATCATCTATCACCCTCCTCCATTCCTCCATATCTCCCAACATCTCATACCAAAAAATCCAGCCCCTCACCTCTCCATACCCCCACGCCACTGGCTCCCTATCATCCTCATCTCCCTCCCTAACCACTACAGGTCCAGTCACCATAATATGCTCCTATTCCCACACCTATAGAAGGGTCATGTGTGTCAAACTCACTATGTTCCAGTAGCAAATCACATGCATATCCCTGTACAACTGTGCAAAGACACAAGTACCCCATGAGATCTATTCCTCATGCCACTGGACAATATGTCGAATTGCCTCCATGTACTGAAGACTACAAAACCACCTACTTTGATCCGGTAATAGTATCCCACTAATCAGACCACTTAAAAATAATGGCAGGGGTGGTACCCCCACTGTCAAACATCTATCTAGATCTAACTACTGACCCTAAAGGGGCAGATCCTCACGTCCAAATAACACTGCCATAGTGTGATCTAACTCGGCCCCTCTCGATACCACATCACTAACCAATATCCTAGCTATCGGTAGCTTCAAGATGCGCCATACATTCTCCAGTGTCACCGTCATCTCCCCCATTGGCAGATGAAATGTCGATGTCTCTGAGCTCCATCTCTCTATCAAGGTCGTTAGCATCACTTGATGCGCCCTCATCACCAACACCTGTAGAAAGTGCAATAAACCTGCATGATCTAAGGCTGCATGATCAACATCGATCATGGTCGCTACGGTCGCTGTCAATACCTCTGACCATCACTCATGTGTCTTTAACCGCACAAAACCCTGTACTTTTTCTCTCTTTTTATCCTCATTTTTCCCTCATCGGGGCAACCTTGTCTTTCTAGCTATGGCGAATGGGGCCTCATGTTGGGACAAACCCACCTCAAGTCAGGGAAAATCTACCCCGAGCTGGGGCGACTCCGCCCCGCACCGAGGTGGATCTACCCTAAGTCGGGGTGAAGTCGCCTTGAATTGGGCTGACTACGCCCCGAGCTAGGGTGGGGCCACCCTACACTGGGGTGGGGCCACCCTGCACTGGGGCGCAATCGCCCCCAACAAGGGCGGAAGCACCCTACAAATGGGGCAACTCCTCCCCCAACCAGGACGGATAGGCCCTGCAGCTGGGGCAGATCTGCCCTGTAGCCGGGGTGACTCCGCCCCCAACTGGGGCGGATATGTCTTGCAGCTGAGGTGACTCCACCCCCAACTGGGGTGGATACGCCCTATAGCAAGGGTGAACCTGCCCCTAGCCAAGGCGGATGCCCCTTGCAGCCGGGACGAGTCCACCCCACGCCGGGGCAATTGCACCCCAAGCTGGGGCGGATCCGCCCCACTGTGCGGTAGTCCTGCCCCGATCCAGGGTGAATTTTCCCCTTGGCTGCCCTGCCCAACCCACTCTAAATGCCCTTTTTTTATCCCTTTTCTAGCCAAACAAAAAAAAAACCATTTTTTTATTTCACCCCGCCAATAAAACCCACGTTTTACATTTTTATTTAACTATTCTAAAACATGCTAAATGTTTAAAATACACAAGAGGGCTTTTATTACTCACCTGGTGGGGCACCGCGAAGTGGGTCTGGCGTCTCTATACCTCGTCCGCCCGGTGAATGATCTCTGAATCGTAATCCTGCGGCATTGTTGCTCCTTCTCCTCTTCCTCTCCTTTCCTCTTCTCTTAACTGCTACAGTAACAATGACACATGGTAATTCTTCAAATTACCTTTTAACCCTTCTTTGCCCCCCCTTTTTCAAATAAAAGGTATTTTTTCTCTTTTATTTAACTTTTTTTCCCCCAACTAATCCTCTTCTTTCTTGGGGCCGCCATTTGCAAACCGTGCGTCTAATCGACTCCATTCAAAAGTAAAAGTTTCTTAGTTTTTTTATCTCTATCCAATGGCGTCTTTCATTTCTTTCTATTGAGAAGTCGTTCAGGGCCTTTTTTCTTCCCCAACCACCCTCTCGAGGGGGCATACCCTATCATTTTCCTCCATCCCTTTGAGGCAGTCATTGGAGCATCCCTCTCCTTTTTCCTCCACTTGGGTAGCTCATTCAACCTCTTCCATGCTAGGGCATCAAGCCCTACCACTTTCTTCATCACCGACATTTTATTTTTCTTCGAAACACTATTATTCTAACAATATTTCAAAGAGGGGAAAAATGTAGACATCCAAATTTGATTGCTCCCATACGATCAAATTTACCTCTTTATTCATCCATTTTGTCAATATTAATTTATTTAATTAATATTACATTTCCCACCTAAGGTTCTTAAAGTATTTAATTTAACAATTAAACACTTTATCTTGTACCTTTTTCCTCTCTAAATTAAATAAATACATCAATTTATTTAATTCAGTCATTTTAACCTTTTTGAATTAAAATCAATTTAAAATTCTTCTTTTCTCTCTCATGTCACATCCTCATAATCCATCTCCAATTTGGATTAATTTAATTAATTCATGATTAGGATGTATATCCTCTTAATCAAGGATTATGTTACATCCTCCTACATTTCCACTTGTCTCTAATCTTGTTAATTATCATAATCAAGTATTTGCACAACTTTAATCAAATTCATTAGCCACTTTTAGCACCACTTTTTAGTCAATCTTTCCATTTTCCTTTTTGGGCATTGACCCTCTTTCCTATGTGAATTTTTAATTCACTTTTATTCATCCTAGGTCTCTCTCCTCCCCATGTGAATTTTTAATTCACATTTTATCCTTCAAAGGCTTCTAGAATATTTGACTTGTCACCTCATGCACATGTGACCAATTCCCACCTTTTTGGAGACCCTCTCTTATCCATTAGATTCTCTGATGAATTTCTCCAACCACTTTCTCTTTTCCCATGGAGATTTTTGAGGAATTCCAAAATTCTTCAAATGTCATTTTCACTCTCACTTGGGGACAAGAAGTTCCTTTTGAAGAAATCTTCTACTCCCCCAACCATTTGAAAATTACTTGTCCTTCCTCCACATCATGTACCTCCCTTCCACATCACCTACACATCATCTCACTCTTAGCCACTTCACACTCCATATGTCAAGATGTGAGGGCTTGTGAGTCCTCAACTCACCTTAGCCCTTCATCTTGGCCTTGTTGGATAAATCTCAACCATTGAATTCTCTAGAGAATTCAAGTTTCTCTATAAATACCCCCTCCTCTAAGGAATTTCTAACACTTAATCATTTTGCAACTAAATGCTGTCATTTTGTGCACTTATCGAGCCATCCAATTTATCTATTTGCTTTTGCATCCAATCATATAGTTAAATCTTACATTTAGCCACATCTAGAGCCATCCAAGGAGCATACAAAGTAATCCAAAATCAAGGGCCAACCAAGGAGTTTCAGCTATAAAGAGAAGGTATAACCACTTGCAATCATTTTACGCTTTTTCTCTTTGCATTAACAAATCCCTTAGGCTAATCTTGAGGTATTTCTTTGTGTTTTTCCATTGCATTTTAGTAGTTTAGAATAGGTAAAACATTTGATACTCATATATATAACAAAAATTATGAAAAAATATGCATACACTAGATATTGGTGTGACAAATTTGTACTTTAAAAATTAGAGTTGTATCATTTCTATAAAAAAAATTATGTTGTCCAAAGTAAACACCACCTTTTAAAAATGTTGTTTAGTAGAAAAAATAAGTTATTAAAAATTACATAAAAGGATTCACAATTTATTTTTTAATTTATTTTTAAAAATATTATTAGAATCTACACAAAAAATCTCATAAATCACTAGTTTGATTCATCTTCAAATTTTTAATGGTTTAGTTGCTATAGGTGTAAGAAAAATGGTAAGATCTATGAAAAAAAATGTTGATTTCAATGTCGTTTGGCTAAAGTGTAAACTCCATTATTGTGGGATCACCCAAGAAGCCACAACAATGTTAAAGAGCTCCATCAAAAATGGAAAATGGAAACAAAACATAGAGGAACTATAATGTCCCAAATTAAAATATATCTCAAATTTGATCAACTTATGATAACCCATAAATTACTTATCTCAAATCAGGAAAAATCATGCAATTTCCACAAATTAAACTTATCTCAATTTCAGAATTTAAATGTATTAACAAATTTAAAATTAAGCAATTCGGTTAATCTGAAAACAACACCAAAATACATCAAACTAGAAATCGAGGGAGTGCAACTAAAGTAGAATTATTTATTAGGGAAAATTCATGGAATTACATCATATTTTCTATTATATGTAGAAAATGAAATCCATGAACAATTGTAGAAAATTATATAGAGAAATCTCTAACTAGAAACCCAAAATACACCTTGAATATGAAGCAATTTCCACACTAACTAACCAAACTTCACACAACTGATTTGGGCTAGCAAATAACATAAATGAAATACTATAATAGTATCTAAATATCTTGCTAACAATAGTATTTACACACAAAAACCTCAAATTTGAAAGATGCACTATTTTCATCCAAGATTATCATAGCAAAAAACCTTGTGCTCTTATGATCTATCACTCATAGAATGACTACAACAATGGAATTCTCCTTCTCCATTTTGCATCAACCTCCACTTGGGGAATTATTCTCTTTCCTTTACATATTTTGTTACACAAAAGTTTATCATTACATATTTAATGTCTTTTTTTGTTATTAACTAGTGTAACTATTAGTGGTGGATACACTTCCCACATTAACATAGTGGTTTGGATCAACCAAAAGTTTTTGTATAGGGGGGATTTTTTTCATTTTCTTCCATATTTAAAAAGTTGTGAAAGAGGAGTCAATTTTTTCTTTTGTGATGAATGTGGCAATTGGATAGTGTATAAAGGGGGAGGTGAAATTTTATTTTCCAAGTAGTTAAAAAATTGTAAATGAGGAGTCATTTTTTCTTTTACAATGAATTTGGCAAAGGGGGTTATTTTAATGGAGGTTTAGATTTTTATTTTTTGTCTTTTATTGAGGTTTTCAAGACATAACTTAATCTATGTCTTCATAACCCACCTCATGACAATAAACTTGTAAGAACTCAAATTAGCAAACATGTTTATAAATGCGCTCATATAAAGTACCACAAAACTGAATGTGTGAATGGAATTTGGGAAAAAAATTTACTTACACTGAATTATAAAGTGTAATTAGGGGTTATGCCATCACAACATGGATCCTTGTGATTCTCACCTCATGTGAGTGTTCCTTGGATCACACCCTTTCTCATATTCTTATACATCTCTACTTTCCTTACGTACACTCTCGATTTTAGTTAGTCTGCCTAGTTCTCTTAGTAGTGGAAGAATCTTCTTTTTGGGAGGCCTTGTGAACCTTCTATCTTGATATCTCATATGGGGGATTATTTTAGTGGATCATATTTTTTGAGATTTTAGTACTCCTAATCATAGTACTAGCTATATTTTTGACTTCATAGAGTTTGATTGACTTCTATACATTGGTTGAGTGTTGTTCATATGTTCACTCACGAAGTGTTTTGTATCTCTTATCTTAATTTACATTCTTGTAGATTCAATGATTCCAGCAAACACTAGTTCATCATCGAAAAAGTTTACAACTTCTACATGCTTTAGGATTTCTTCATCATCATGTTCCTATCATCATGGGACATATTTTCATGAAGTCTTAAATCCTTCTCTTTCTCTTTTTTGGAGAGGATTTTTTTCCCACTGGATTTTCTCCTTTTCCTCCATTTATGAGAGAATACATTAGACATGTGTACCTATCATATCCTTGTATCTAAGACCCATCTCTATCTATATGCACTTTTTTTATCTCCCCAAGTATCACTTAAGTGGGGGTGTGAAAGTGAATAATTTATCTATTCACTATACTTAGGTGTACTTAGGTTGATGAGGTTAGAAAGAATCTTGTCTAACTGAATGTGCAACCTTTTAGACCTCTAAAGGTTACCAATTTTGGTAAACCTCATGTGCTACCTTTTTTTGGTTGGAAGACTCTCCATCTCACCTCAAAGGTCACTCAACACTTGGCATCAAGGTTCATGATTTAGTCAAATAGGTTGTTGGTTTGCACAATCTTAGTGTTCATCTCCATATGTTGACACCTATAGGACACATTTCTACTTATTTGTGCCACTTCATGGGGCACTTTTCAATCCACATGATAGGTGGATAACCTCTTCATGGCTTACTTAAGCAAGGTCATTGTACATTCAAAGTAACTCTAATGTGAATTATGCTAATCATTCTATCAAACTTGTTTTTTTGTGGAAGTACAAGGTTTTTATTATTATAATCTTGGTTGCAAATACTAACAAAGCTAACCCCTGAATCAAGAAGCCACAACATACTCTAAACTGAAGTAGTCTCCATGCCATTCAACTAACTAAAATACAACCAATCTAGGTGAACACAAGGAAATAGGGTCCACCTTTTGAGAGATGGAACAAGGGTTTAGGACCTATTTCACCCTAGTTCATTCAAGGAAACATTAGAAATATCAATCTAGTGATTGGATTAGGGTAAAATATCTGCTATAAGGTATTCTAGTGTATGATTAAAGATAAAAAAGTGGGTTCACCACTAAGCAAATGCTTAGAAAGAAATGGAGTGAAAGAAATGTGAAAATCTAGCTATTAAACCTAGAGAATTAAGAACCTAAAATTAGACTGATAAAAGAGAATGAAACAGAAAGGTACCTAGAAGAAGGATGTAATAAAAAAATTCTCTAAAACCCTAAAATTTTGACTTTTAATGCTCACTAGGACTCATATTTCAGACTGGGTGATTTAGTCCCAAACTAGGGTTTCTAGGTAGGAATTGGAATCTCTCATTGATTGATCTGAATCTTCTAAAAATTGAAAAAAGTGTTATACTAGGACTCATAAGCCCAAGGTGGCGATTTAGTCCTAGTATATAAGGGTTTGGCTAAAACTCAAGTATCCTCTAGTGATTTGTTGTAGCTTCTCTCCTACCATATGTTCGAGTCTGAAAGCTTGAATTCTATCCTGTAGGTGTCTTTCCTTGAACATGAAAACCTTGACAACTTTCTTCATTCTTGCAACTTAGTCTTCAAAGGATCTTCAAACTCCAAAACACCTAGATCTACAATCACATATGTAGAGAAAAAATTGTTGATTGTTAGGGAATAGGGGTTTGCCTTGGTCAAACCTCATATTGTAATCAAACCCTAATGAGA
Organism: Sequoia sempervirens; assembly: GCA_007258455.2. Taxonomy (NCBI): domain Eukaryota; kingdom Viridiplantae; phylum Streptophyta; class Pinopsida; order Cupressales; family Cupressaceae; genus Sequoia; species Sequoia sempervirens. The sequence continues at coordinate 7,005 of VDFB02132811.1, read as the reverse complement.
AATAAAACATGAATGAAATGAGACATGAAAATGTAAGGTGAAACAATAAAAAATTATTTGAAACCTTGTAGATCTACAAACAAGCATGTAGTTTCCTCAATGGATGTAGGTCTTGATCATGATTCTTAATAAAGGATAATGTATTTGAATACTTGAATTGATCTTGAACAATACATCACAACATTAGCTCAAAACTACATGCATGTTGCATCAAGCTTTTGACATGACAATGGATATTGAATTGTTGCAAGAATCTTCTTCAAATGTTTCTTTGAATGCTCTTGAAATTCTCTTGAATGTCCTTGAATGATCTTGTGAACTCTTGTGAAAGTTTTCTTGATTTCTTATGAAATTATAAAATGAAACTATGTGAAATAACCTTGCATTTATACTTGTTTATGTCAAATTTATTGAAATTACAACACTACAAGCTAACATCAGATCTAGGAGGATAAAATCTTTCCAAAAATTGAATTCAAAATGGGTCCTAATTAGAGTGGGACTCATATGCCCAAGGTGTATGAGTCCCAATGACTCTAAACTGACACAAATTCCAAGATCAGACACAAACTCCAAGATAGGTCCTATTTAATGTGAAATTCAAAATCAAGTCCCAAAACCCAGTTGGGACTCATATGCCCAAGGTGGTGTATGAGTCCCAGATCACCAAATCTAGAACACATGACCCAAAACACTGAATTATGATTGGTTATTTGATAAGTGTTGTGATTATCCTCAGAAATCTATGTAATTAATAAGGCTTGTGGATGCAAAATAGGACCAATTAATGCATAAATAATCCCAATTAATTAATAAAGCCCCAGATTAGTGTGAAAGTGTTAGGATACACTTTACAACACCCTAAATTAGGCAATACCAGGGTCCATTTAGTCAAAGGGCCCTAGAGCTTATTGTGAGTGCGTAGCTAATACTAGAATACCTCAAATCAAGGCAACATTAGGCTCTTGTTAATATTAATTATTCCCAAATTAAGTGTGAAAAAAGAGATACATTTTCCTACACTAATATTTAGCTCCCCTTAATTTCTAGTGAGAGGAGAGAAACTTGCATCATAGGACACCTGAAAAATCCAACAAAAGTTCATTATTGACGCCATTTCGCCGGTATTTTTTGCTCCATTTTCAATGAAATTTGAAATGTTGAAATTATGACTTAGCCAACGATGCTAGGGTCACTGTGAATTTTGACATTTCAAATGTCAGCCCAAAAATTGGATGAAAAAAATATCGACGAATGGCACTGCACTCCGGATAAACTTTGTCGAATTTTGAGTCAAAATGTATCAAGCTTCAAACTCACACTAAAGCAAAAATTCAAGAGGGGTCCAAGTGTACTAATGTGGATGGTATAGAATAACAAAGATCAAGGAGGTGGTCAAGACCCCAAGATCCAAGATCCTACATCAAACCAACATAGGCATAAAGGGACACACATAAGGTGTATGATATGCAGCATCAAAATACACAAACGTACAATGTCAATGACTAAAAGAAATAAAAATAAAAATAAAAATAAAAATAAAAAGGGGTGGATCAGGCCTTAAACATTTGTCCCACACATTGTGGATCAGATCTACATTGTTTGTCCAAGAATGTTTACAAGTGGAACATGATGTCTACTATGTAAATCAACATAAGCTCACAAGGGCTAGTGGAACCTCAAGCTTTGCACTATGTGAGCCCCCAAAAAGACACATACACACATGGATGGTTTTTTCTCACACAGACAAGCAAGTGGCTATGGGAAAGTTGCACCTTAGTTCAGCTCTCATACATACAACCATACCAAAGCTATACCTCTTGATAACTTTGATAAGGTGCCACACAACATGAACAACAAGATTCATGAGGCAAGCAAAACTTCATATGCTTAACACTCATGAACAAACAAGGTGGCTCCACAGGTAAACAAAGTGTGTTATGCAAGGTGGCCATATAACAGTTATTGTAAATTCAAAATAGTGTAAGGTATATTCAAAAATATTTTTCTTAGTTCATGTAAAATATCTTCTTACGAAACATCATGCTTAATATCTCCAAGAGAGGAAAAGTCAAAGAAATATCACACTCTTGGAGGATGTCAAACCAATGGCACCACAAAGAAAAGGACACATCGTAAGAAGAAAGAAAACTGCACAATGAAATATGAGTGTCAATATATTTACCCACTTTAAAGTGGTTGCTAACACCATTGCTGTGAGAAATTGGTTTAAAGTAGAAGAAGACATGAGAGATTATTCGGAAAGTCCTATGCCAAGTCATATGTTTCCAAATGAAACTACATCATGGATAAGGGGTTGGCCCCAACATTCATTACGTCACATGCGATCCAACTTAAGGCATGTTGTCCATGTTCCAATCTTGCTCTTATTTATACATGGAAGGAAGTTAACTATCCAAAAGAGACAATCACAAGTGGCATACGAGGAAAAGAATTCATAACCCCTTGCCCTTACTTAGTGCAAGACAATGATGAGCTAAGATGATTGGTGAGAAACATAATAGAATGGAAATCAATATCAATTAGAGGAACTAGGTGTTGCAACACAAGGAAGAGCACCACACTCCTTAAGATTATGAATTTAATAACTCAAAGCCTTACATTCATTAGTAGAATGACCATGAACTCTATGATATGCAAAAAATGAATTCTTGTAGTAAAATTTCATTTGCGTTCTTGGAGGGATGGATGTCAAATGATCTTGGAGGATTATCAACAATATACTTTCTTAATCAATAATACAAGTTGTTCCTCTATGTTGTGACAAAGATTTATCTTGCTTAGTATGAGGTGTCATACTTACACAAGACTCTTTAGATTGTGAGATTTTTTTCTTTACTTTATAGGAGGGTGTAAAATCTATCAAATTCAAATCATGAGTGTTTTGTGTGATGACAATGATATTAAGTGAAGATTTATTTGTTTCTTTTGTTTCATTCAAAGGATAATAATCAAGAGCAATAGTGTATGTGCAGGCAGATCATGATGGATCAAAAAGTGGCAATATGATGGGTATGTGTAGGGTATGTGGGTCAAAACTTTTTTACCCAAAATTGATGAAACAAAAAGAGTTTTAGGGAGGAGATTCTCAGTTTCCACCACCAATATAAATTATGTTTTACTTTGAATTTAATAAATAATTATTATTCATTTTCTATTGGAATTATGACTAAAGTCTTGATTGATAGGTCAGATTGAAAACATCTACAAAATTTCTTTAAACAAGATCACATTTTTAAATCTAAAACATGTGTCAGATTCTATGCTCACATAATTATAGTATTAAAAACAAAAAAATGAATTTCATGAAGTTTTGACCAAGCATAAGTGGTTAGACATAATGCATTTTTTATATTTTTAAAATCTATAATAAAAATTCATAATTAATTATTAGCTTGAAAAAAAATTACAAAAAATTATGTATAACATTGGGACATGAGTCATCTACTTATATTTAAAATATTATAAAAAATATTATCCTTGACAGGTTAGGGGTGTATTCTATTGCATTAATTCCTACTTCTTATTTTCCTCCTCGGAATTTAAGTACTACTACATTGTAAATTCCCAAATTTTCACCAATTTTTTTAAAAAAACCTAGTAGTTTAGAAACTACATTCAATTTGCTACAAATTCTATTGTTACATATTTTTGAAATAATATAGATAACTTATTCAAATTTTTACGTTAAGTTTCCTAACTTTGATTTTTCTAAATTTCATCGCCATTTAAGGGCTTGTTTTTTCCATGATGATCTTGCACATACCCTAGTGTCTATCAATTCAAGATGCACTAAGTTTAAGTTCAATTAGAGAAATATTTTGTAATAGTGTTGATATTAAGTGAAGGCTTGTTTGTTTCTTTCGAGGGACAATAACCAAGACCATTAGTCATTCCTTGTGTGTTAGGCTCTATAAGGACACAAATACCTTGTTCTCCAACACATCATTTTTCACTATATCCAAGTTGTTTCATAAGTTCATAACCTTTTCCATAAATATTTTTCATTTCTTTTAGATTTTGTGGTTGCTTATAATTAGCTTCATCAAAATTTGTTGTATAATTTTCTTATTCTTCTAAAGTGTTTGTGGTGGGTGCTTTCAAAGGGTCTTTCAAATTTTGTGTTGACATTACCGCTTTCTCTTTTCCCTTTTTAGAATATTTTGTTGTGATCTTGTAGTCTCCCATGAATTTTTTGAAATCCAAGGAACCCCAATCATCTTCTAATAGCTTTGTTACTTCCTCAATATGTTTCTCTTTATCTTTTTATTGCATGAGTTTCACTTGTGTAGTTGGTGTCAATGTTTTCAAAGGATTCTCCTTATCTTTTTCAAGTTGTAAAACATTGTAAGGCTCATGATCATCATTGAGTGTGTGCACTTCATTTTTGTAGACATATTTCATTTTATGATGAATAGTAGAAGGAACTATTTTCATCTCATGAATCCATGGTCTTCCTAAAAGGAGGTTGTATGAAATATCATCAAGCATAACATGGATTGAGGTTTGTAATATAACTTTGTCAACTGTAATAGGTAATGTGATCACACCAAGCAGTCATTTTCCCACATTATCAAACCCACTAATAGATAAAGAGGCAAGTTGAATTTTTCATATATATCCATGCCAACTCTATCCAAAAGGGTCACACTACACACATTAAGGGAGGAGCCATTGTCAATAAGGGTTTTTTATTCCGAACCCATTATAGATAGCTATTATCATGAAAGCATCATTTTTTTGCACTTCTAGTGATGGTAATTCATCTTGATGGGAAGTAATGTTTAAGTTGACTAAAGTTATAACTTGAATTTGGGTTGCTACTTCATTTGATTGCACATTAGGAGGGGTAGGAACTTGTTGTAAAACACTTTGAATCATGTTATGATAATGAGGGGAGGCTTGAATTTAAGGTCCCATAATGATATATTAGTAGGAGTGCTCTTAAGTTGTTCAACAAGATTATACTCCTTTCTATTTTGTGGAGGAAAACAAGGACCTAGTAAGATAGGTTGAGGTAGTGGGAGGGATACATTGAAGGTGTTTGTCTTGGTTGCAGATTGTTTCTAGTGTTATATGTATGAGCAACAATATTGTAACATGACTACTATGACACATTATTCTTAGGTGGCTCGAGGATGAGGACGGGCTTTTTTTGTGTTTGTGTTCATTGTGAGGGTGGGTAAAGAATTAGAGGATTCTTAGGATGTTCCACAGGGTATTTAGGAGGTCCAATAATCAATAGGGATTTAATGGACACTTGTGCATTCATAACCTCAATGGTTTCGGTTTGATATTTCTCTAATGAAGGGGAGTCTAGTGTCATATTTTCACCATCAGATATGTGTAGGATCATGATGGGACAAAAGTGGTGATATGATGGGTATGTGTACCTAGGGTATGTGGCTGACGACGTTTTTTTTACCCAAAATTGATAAAATGAAAAAGGTTTTTAAAGGAGATTCTCAACTTTCCAGCAATATAATTTATGCTTTAATTTGAATTTAATAAATAATTATTATTGATTTTTTATTTGAATTATGATTAAAGTCCCATTTGATAGGTTGATTGAAAAAAATTTATAGCTTTCAAATGGTATCACATTTTTTGAATCCAAAACATGTGTCACATTCTATGCTTCACATACTATAGGATTAAAAAAAAAAAAAATTCATGAATTTTTGACCAAGTTAAGGTGGTCAGACATATGATTTTTTATATTTTTAAAAGTTCTAATAAAAAATTCCTAATTAATTATTTACTTGGAAAAAAATTATAAAAAAATATTCATCATATTGGGACATGAGTCCTCTACTTATATCTAAAATCTTATAAAAAAATATTATCATTTTATTGTGATTAGGGTGGTTAGACAAACACCTACTTCTTATTTTTCCTGAAATTTAAGTACTAATCGCGATTAAATTTTAAAATTTTCACCAAATAGAATTTTTTTTTTTAAATAAACCTAGTATTTTAGAAACTACATTCAATTTTCTACAAATTATATTATTACATATTTTTGAAATAATATAGATAACTTATTCAAATTTTTACGTCAAGTTGCCTAAATCTAATTTTTCTAATTTTTTCGCCACTTAAGGGCCTTTTTTTTCCATGATGATCCTGCACATACCCCATCATCCAAGTAAGTCACATCACTATTATTTGAAATACATGTGTCAATGTTGTCATTTTTTGTACCATGATACCTTCCCTAATAGGAGAGCTACAAAATAGATTTTCATCACATTTAAAGGTTGGTTCTTCTAAAATGACTTCATCACAAGTAAGGGAGATATCAATGGTTGGATTTTGTTGCTTATCATTGATGTCATTTTCTTGTTCAGTAATGTTTTCCCTAAGGGAAGAAAGGAAAATAAGATTCTCATGACTCTCATTGGTTTGATATTCTAATACAAAAATATCTTCTTCACAACTAGGAGAGATACTAGGAGAAGGAAAAATGTGATTTTCATGATTATCTAAGATTACATCCTTTTTCCTCTAAGGTCTCATTCTCTTATGCCCTAATATCTACCCTAGTAGGATATCTTTTAGGAGAGGAGCAAACAAGAGGCTCATTACACTCCATGGTTATATTTTATAAAGTAACATCATCACAAATAGAGGAGGCATCAAGAGTAGGACAACTATGATTTTCATGCTTGCGAATGATTGGATCCTTTTGTTCGAATAGGTCTTTCCAAATGTTAGGGACATTAGGAAGGAGAGAAATAATGCTATATTTTTTAATCATTGGATCTTTTAACACCAACATATCCTCATAAATGTGATTTTCATGATCATTATCGAAAGCATTTTCACAAGTAGAGGAGGTGTTGGGAGAGGAATGTAGACTAAGCAAAGTAGTGGCAATGATCTCATCTTCTTGTGTCCTAATATATTCCTAAGGGGGAGGAGGAGGACAAGAAATATTTTCATGATTCTCAATGCTTGCATCTTGTTTCACCAAAATACCTT
>VDFB02132810.1:0-16605 GCA_007258455.2 Sequoia sempervirens | reverse complement strand
GGATCAAGTTCACTGTTGGTAAGAAAGATACCCAAGCTGTCCAAGAGACAGAAATCACTGAATCTCATCCATCTCGCTCTAAGGGTAAAAAGTCTATTCATGAGGAGATAGATTCCGATGAAGAAGGAACTTCAAGCGACCAATCCGCTGAAGATGAAGATTCAGCAGAAGCAGACTCCGATGCCGAAGAGGTTTCTGAAAGCGGGCAAGAGTCTGATGAAGATTCTGAAGAAGGATCTGAAGGTGACTTTGAAGGCGAACCAGAATCGGAGAGACAAGAGGGTGATCAACAGGAACCCGGGCATGATCAAGAAAGAACTACTTCTCCTCCTAAGAATGTAGTTGAGGAAATTCACAGAACATCATCGCCCGTGACTTCAAACGTTCCTCATACCCCTCCAGATTCAAGAACTCCTCCACCTCCTGTTCCCTCGTCACCTATTCCTACCACATGCATTCCTGCAGTTGAGATATCCCCTATCCCTGCTGCATCAACTTAGCTTTATACTACTTCAGTGACAAGCATCCATACGGTTGATATACTATCAAGCCCTCCATCGTCCATTCCTAGCTTGTCTTTGCCAACGTATGATATCACTTCTAAAAATGAATTCAATCGTTTCATGAATGAGTCAATGCGTGATCAGCTCAATGTGTCAACTACGGGAGCAACGATGACAAATACTTCTCCAATTGTGACGATACCAATGGTGAGTTCAAATGTGACAATAACTTTAGAAGTGGCAATGGCGACTGAATTGATAGTAAATCCGGTTCACACTTTTTCTTCCTCGTTGGCTAATATCTCAAGTGTCGAAGTGCAAAAAGCAAATGATTTCTCCAGAGGAGCTCGACCTCGAAGAGATAGTTCTTCCAAAAGCCAAAGGGAAGAAAAAGGCAAAAGTATACTCAAGGCTGAACGTTGATAAGTCTGGCCACAAGTATGCTGAAATTGCATACCAATCAATCAAGAAGCGTGTCAATATGGAGGACTACACAAGAATAAGGGTCCAAATTTTGGAAAGGTTACCAACGAAAGTGCAAAAGCCGATGCACAAGTCACTTTGGATATCTTGGCAGGAAGGCTAGATAAAGTAGAGCAAGCTCGTAACATGTACAAACAAAGGGCAGAGCATTATGCCACTGTTGTAAAGAGACTTGCCGGTTCTCCAAGTAATGCACAACCGCTGACAGTGGTAAATATTGAAGACCCAGCTGTCAAGAAAGCTGAGAAATTCACCTCCAAAGGCAGGGTGTTATATGATTTTGTTGAAAAGATCATTGAACACGGATCTCAGATAGTTTTGGCTGCGGATGAGAAAACTACCATGTTGGCCAAGCTCACCACAGAGCTTGATAAAGAAAAGAGTGTACTTTCCCAGGAGCGCAGAGACATGGAAAAATGCCTGTTGTCATGGTCGGAAATGAAACAGGTAAAGCTCAACAAATTGGTGGAGGTTGGGGTAATTCCCGACAAAGAAAAGTTTGTAGAGGTAAAAGAATCACTAAAACACAGGATTCAAGTGGTTCAATCTCTCATAGAAGATCTTCACCAAGTATAGGAAGATGTCGACGGGCATCACACCATTCTTGACAAAAGTATCAGAGAGTTGCCTGGTCAACTTCTTGAGGACAATCGTATCTTCCTGCCGGCCACAGAAATATCCCAAATCTTCAAGGAAGCCATCATGAATTTGATTGATAGTTTAGACTTCTCAGAAGCTTTGTTGAACATCATTTGTGATACAAGGCTCACATTGGACAACCTGAAGACGCATCTTGATAGGTGCAAGAAGGTTCACTCATCCGCCATGAGATCGATCATGAGAATTCACACCATTGTGGATTACACCGTTGGTCCAGATGAGAAGTTCGTGCAGGAGACTAGGAGGAAATTTGAAGACTTCCGCGCCCAATGCAAAGAAACGTGAAGCAGCCCCCTATTCTCCAATGTTAGACATTTCCGGTGCATCCCATTATGCATCTTGTAAATATTTCTCGACATTTTCGAATGTCATTTTGTAAATTGTAATTACACCAAGTCCAAAGATGTAATATTTTGAAAACAAATTACACTTTTACTTTGGTCAAAGTTAGGTGAGATCTCCAAAAATTGATCACCTAACTTTCCTTAATTTTCTCAATCTCTTTCCTTATTTTGCTCATCCCTCTTTCTATATAATGTGAGGGATTTTCATTATTATAAATTATCCTTAGTGTTTTTGCAACGGCGTTGCCCTTTGAGCAAATTTGTGAAACTTTATGCTCATACTTTGTGAATGAAATTCATTAATAAAGAAAAAGGATTGCAAAGCCAAACTCTTTGGCAGCTTTGATCTCGACACTTTGTGAGTTGATCTTATATGGTGGGTGGATTAGCTTGAAGAACTGGCGACCCTAAGTAGTTTATGTAAACTTTGAAGTTACATTTATTATTTAGATTGCATTTGTATTTTTTATCATTTGGAGTGATCTACAAGACTTTCGTGCTTGTAATTATTCATATACCTTGGATACTTTGTCGAAGGATCTACAAGACTTTAAAGCTTGTAATCACTGCGGTTATCGATACTTTTGTTGGATGATCTCCAAGACTTTGTGCTTGTAATCGTTCATGCTGTTCGAGGAATTGCTGCGTCTAAGAAGACTTTGTGCTTCTAACGTAAGAAACGATACATCTATAGAGATCCAACACTGATAAAGCTACGGAACGACTTTGTGCCTTCGTGAGCTTTCCCTTTTTACTTTATTTGTTTGTTATTAATCACTTCTGGTATCTCTACGCTTCGCTTTGATGAGATAGAGATATTGGTATTACTGCTAGTTGTTAGTTTAAGGTTATTAAGAATTGTGAACTTCCAACGGTGAAGCATTGTAAACATCTTCTCTGAAAAAAGAGAGAAGGATGAATGTAACACACCCCCCCACTCCGTGATTTCGCGTGTACATTTTGTAATTATTTGTTTGATTTACTATCACTCTGTTAGCAGTAAGAAGGGCGCCTCCCCTTTCCGAGAGGAGAGATTCACATCTCACATAGCCGTGGCTGAAGTCCAAGTTGTGTAATCTATCAAAAGCTGATTACATAATTTTCACCCAACACTAATATCCTATAAATCAAATTTCCCAATCAAAATTGGTTATCTTGGTGAGTCTATCCACCATAACATTATGTCAGTTCCATCGACATAGAAAGATTAGAACTATTCCAATGTTATGCCACTTCCTTAAATTTATGAGTATACAAATCTTGTTAATGATGACATCCTGTCTTCATCCATTTGTATATTGGACAACAACTTGTTGCATACCATGCATCATCTTACTATGTTTCCTTCCAAACTACAGTGGTTAATTTTGTTGTTCCAGTGCCCTGAATATGACATCAATTTACCTCATTTAATTCCTTAATCTCCTAGAATTTTGGGTACATAGGTTCTTTTTCCAATTCATATTAGTCATCCCAACTAAGTGAGATACTCTTCAATGGACTTATGCCACATTTGATTCTCAGGTATAATTGTTAGATATTTTTTGGAGATAAAACTCCATCTTAGGACATCCATTACTTGGAATTATTTTGTCCTTAAATTATTGTCAAAGTTGTAATCCAATTTTTAGCTCAATATATCTCTTTTGATGAGCATTTATACTAGTTTGAGTAACAATCCTCATTAAATCATGTTGGCTTGATATTATTTTCCAAAAGATATCCAACAATTTTTACATGCCTAGTTATCAAGCATGTTCATTTTTGGATAACTCTAAATTATGAGTACATAAATCTTTCCTTTCCATTTGAATAGGTGATTATTTTTCCTTTTATGATCAAGCAAACCACCTATCATTTTCTAAAGTATCAATTATAATAACAAATTGATATTTTGAACAAATATATATAAAATTTTACTGTAAACATTTCTATCTTAATAGTCAAAATCCTTTGACCTTTCCATTATCTTTCACTAATAATTCCAATACCTCAACCTTCATGGTCATGGAGTATAAGACTTTGATTGAATCATGACTTTTGAAGAATTCAAAAGTTCTTCCAATTTAAAAAATACATCATTAAACTTCATTGAAAAGGGTACTTATCCAAGTCCATCTACTCTCCTTCTTCCCCCCCTTAGTGGTTTCACAACACTAGATTAGTTTAAATTTGAATTCTTAACAACCATCCTTTCTCACCTAAGTAGGTTGAATTAATTTATAATTCCTTGTTGTTGGCTTTTGATTGACTTTTACTTGCCTTTCTTACCCTCCATGGCATGCCTTGAATATACTTTTTGTTTCCAAATTGGATTCATCATCGCCTTCTAATCTCTCAGAATCAATAGTTGGGTTTCCAATAATGAGATCTAATGAATAATCAACAACTTTACAAGCTAAGAGGTACTCTAGTGTTTCATTCCAATTCTCTTTCCTTGTATACTAATTTAATATTCAAGTGTTCATTTAAGGATCTAAACATAAGTTTTACTTTTGTTGACAAGTTGGTAAGTTCAATTTGAACTTCTATACTCTAACTGGTCCCTTTATCTGAATTGTTTGATTTTCTTCCAAACTCTTACCTTGTAGTCATCTTTCTAAGTGATTTTGTCCTAATTCTCGGTAATTTCCTTTTCTCATAACCTTAGACACTCTAAAGTTGTTTGATTTCTTTTTCCTATTTTTAATTAGAACTCCAAATTGATCTTGTTAATTTCGATTGTTGGAACCATGTTTACTTCATTGAATGCTTTTTTTACCATTCTAGTCTCTACCCTTATTCTAAGGTATCAACCTTTCACTCTTTAATTAATATTGCAAGATCTTAACCTTGTACTAAATCAGATTTGTCAAGGGTTATCCTGCCTCCTGGATACCTCTCTAGTTGATTTTGATTCACAAAATGTTGACTTCCTACTTCGACTAAGTTTTTGATTTATGCTATTAATTAGTTCTCTTCCCCTTACCATCCTGGCATAAGAAATTTTCAAACACTATCCATTGATAATGTTTACATAATACTTACATAATGAGCTCATAGGTTCCAGTGTTGAACCTGGTAGCTTTGATACCATGTGTAACATGCCCATTTTTCTACTCAACAAATTTTCTATGTTTAAACCTCAAGTGAATAAACTATGATGCCAATCACATAGCATTAATTTTTTTTTCAACATAAAGACAATATGCACATTTGATATAACAATATTCCAAACTTTTTCGTTTCATTTCAACGAATTATTACAATCTTTCCAAAGTAATGACTTCATAATACATAATCTCAAGATAACATTTCACATTTTACATTATTCCATATAAATGGATATAATAATGCATACATAGCTCCCTTGAGTTTACTGGTAGTAGAGATACGTATGGTCGAAGTAGTCCCCATTCAAATCTTGGCTACCAACTGATGAGGAGAAGCATCACTCAAGTGCTTTTCTACCAACCTCAAACTTATTGCAGTCCCCCACACATCTACCTAATGGTAAGATGGCCCTACCCTTCGACAAAGAGATTGGTTTGGTAACCTCATAATACTAGCCTTCTTGAGCATGGTGTTGTGTCCTACAAAACTAGAATTTTCCCATACAATGGCTACAACCTACGTGTATGACAATCTTATGCTAGCATGCATAACTGGATCACAGTGAATTGATAGTGTAAATAATGGAAACTTACACTACTTTGGCCAAAAAACTCAACACTCATTTACTTTGAGTGAGAGTCATCCTATTCACACACCTTCTTAGCTCGATTTATAATGACCACACATATTCTATGCATAGGTTGTCCCCTTCATTGGATTATCCTTACCCTAGGAGGAATAACCTATTTTCATTTCTTGTTTACCATGATATTTCTATTAAAGTAATTCACATGCATAGGCTATCACCTCCATTGGATTATCTAACCCCAGGAATAACCTATGATCATTTCATGATTCAAACTTCATAAACAACTTCATAATCTAAACTTCACAAACAACTTCAACAATAAATGACTCTGTTCTAGAGTATATCTCAACAATAAGCGATTCTCATCAAAAGTATAAATGACCTCAACATGATCTCAACAATAAATGGCCTTAATCAAAAAAGGATATTCCTATCAATAAAAGACTCCGTACAAAAGTATAAACTCAACAATAAGTCAACTCTTTTTGAAAGTACGATCAACAATAAAATGATCAACCAGATCATATGGGTTATTCTCGACCTATTCGATTCAGTCATTAATCAAATAACAACCCTACCAAGTAGGTTATTTCTAACACAGGGTTTCCATCAAAAGTAATATAATGATCAAGTAATCACAACAAATCATAAAACTTCTACATTCAGTATGACTCAAATATTCACATGTTCGTAATGTTCACTATATTTGTATATTATCTAAAGGACATTATCCACTTGTGAGGTTTTGGTGCTTTTGTGCCCATATTCCTCTTCACAATACGGTTTTGGGTTACCAAAATGTCAGTCCTCTAGGATACCTTAAATAGGAATAGACTCTTAATCAGAAACAAGAAGACAACATAATCATAAAATACATTTTATCAGCCCTATCATTGAATGGTGATATAACCACCAAGTTTATACCTTAACCCTAGGGTTAAGATTCTCTTCCTACTTTCTAGGAGAAATACGTAATCAATAAAATAAAGATTATCAATCAAGGTTTTCATAACATCACAACCTAACAATGAAGACATTTCTATCATGCCACTTTTCTCATTGTGTTACTAACCTCATTGTCTGTAAAGGTTTACTTAGCATTATAAGCTAATAAAGCACTTCAATGTAATATGGTCTTCACAAGCCAAGAAACATCTATATAATCTTAACTTAATATAGTATCTAGTACAACCTAGACACTTCTAATCCAATATATAAAGTATATGCATATAACCCAATAATGGGGTTCACAACCAATTAGACTCGTCAAGCATCTTTCGTACTTATCCAAAGAAGAATATAATCATATTCATAATACAACATCTAAGCTCCTTTCCAACTCAATTATTTCCAAACAAGACATATAAAATCATGCAATCTTTTCAACATAAAATACATGAAGGAATAGAAACTAGCATGCTTTTATTAAGCAAGCTCTCCAATTGACAATTTTGGATTCCTAGTTCAACCTTCTCACAAACAACTTGTGAACTCATTCTATGAACAACCTTCACTATCCTCTATATTTTCTCTTGACCAACTCTCACTATGCAATAATCAAACTTCTCTAAATTCTCTCAAACTCTCACAAATACTAAACTCAAAATTGTAGCAGAATAACTCTAAAAAAGAAAAGAAAATAAGAATGCTCAATGCGTGTATATATGTATGTATATATATATATATATATATATATATATATATATATATATATATATATATATATATATATATATATATGTATATGTATGTATGTATGTATATATGTATATATATGTATATATATATATATATGTATATATATATATATGTATATATATATATGTATATATACATATATATATACATATATATGTATATATATATACACACACACAAACACATATATATTTATCACATCATATATATAACGATTTATATAATTATATTCTCACAAATATTGCATATATTAATTGCCATTCAAATATATATTTAAGTAATTATATATATATATGTTTATACATATATGCGTATACTAATATATAAGTATATTTGTTTACATGAACGTAGTGATATACTTATACATTAATATATGTATATTTTAATATACATATATCATTACTTTAATATCCAAACTCAAACACATATAATTCCCTATCCATCAATTGACATATACATGAAATGTATATATATATGTCCCATTTTTCCAATCGACTTTCTAATACATATGGGTTATCGAGGACATGTACATATATATATATATACATATGTCCCATTTGTCCAATCGACTTTCCCATACATATGTGTTAGCGAGGACATATATATATATACATATACATAATATATATATATTATGCATATGTGTATATATATATATATTTATGTATATAATTCATTGATTGATATATAGATATGAACACATAAGGAAGAACTCACATATGACAAAGAGACTCAATCACATTACCCAAATCAAGAACATTCATAGACAATATCATAACCTCTTCCAACCATGCACAAAAAAGACTAAAGGTAACATACCATTTCCCAAGCTACTAACTTGACTTGACCAAACTACTAGTGAGTGTGTGAAAGCTCAGTTAGGCTCATTAAGGGTTACCAGACCAAGCCTCTCTCTTGAGTGATACTTCCCCTTTCTTCCAGAGGCTCAAACCTATTCCTACATCCAACTTAGTTCATTGCAATAGTAGGTAGCCAATAAAAACACAATTATTTGCATCATAAATCATTTGCATCAACAAAGCATTAGAATATTTACATTACAATACATATTCTTTGATTGCATTTCATCAATATAAACATAATTACTCCTTTAAAAGAAATAACATCTTAATTTACCTATTTTAGTATTTCATTCATCTATCAAACACATTGAAGTCATGATTAACATTTATCATCATATTTACTTATGAAGATAAAAGTAACTCTGTAACAATAGGACGGGGTGTAACAATTACCTAAGCCTTTAGAAGAGCTTCCTTGTAGAGTCAGTAACAGGTTTTTAGTAGCTTTGAAGAATTTACAAGGAAAGCTATAAAGGTCATGGAGCTTCTCATTGGTCATTTGTGTGAGCACAAAATAGCAAGCTCATAAAAAGCTTAGTGGAGAATCACAAGAAGCTTGAGTAGACAAACCAAGATTAGAGTAAATACCCAAGCATTGTTCTAAATCTTGAGAGTACTCTGCATGATTCTCTTGGGTTTGAAAAATTAGTTTATAATGGTCTCGGAAGGTCTTCTAAATCTTAGAGAGGAACATGAGTTGTTAATGAGCAAATTGAATAGCTTTAAGTTATTCTCTCTGTTGGTGTAAACAAAGTCTTGTACCTAGTTAATTCATTACTAGGGGGACTTATTTACACATGTTAAGTTTACTTAGGTCATAGGAAGGAATCTTTCTAGAAGGTGTTAGTTGTCATTAGTTGTTATCTTATCATTTTCCAACTACTACATGTGAACCTAGGTAAGTGTGATTAGTTGTCTCATGTCATATGATTAAGACACTTGTCATAATCCTATGACATCTTGCATCTCGCCTTGGCTATATAACCAAGGGGTCTCTCATTGTACAATCATCCATCTCATATCATTGACATTGAATACAGTTTATTCTTTTCATATTCATCTCTCTTTCATGCTTTCCATTTGGTCTCAAGATCTTGGTAGCCATAGCCAATTCTAACATGGTATCAGAGTGGGTTGGGTGTCATTGGAGAGTCTTTTTTCTGAAGAGAGATACTAGATTTGGGGAGGTTCCATTTTTGGCTCTTTATTGTAGGTTCATATCAGAGCTTGCTGGTGCAAATCTAAGCTCACCATTGCATCCGAAAGGTTCAAGAAAGTTGATTTTTCCTTTTGTTTCATCCAAATCGGGCATACAAGGCCAAATCTAAGAGGGTTTGAAGTTGAAGAGTGGTTGCCAGATCCAGAAGGTAGCTACATTTTTGGAGCATTTTGCGTCAAATCTGACCTTTCCATCGCGTCCAGAAGGGCCAAAAACCCTAAGATCGATTGTCAATTTGTCCAAATTGGAGCAGTTGTCCGGTGAGGCAAAAAAATTTGCCCAGGAAGCCATATGGCCCCCCAGGGCACCATCATTATGTCAGTGGTATGATTTATTAAAAATATATATATATTATATTTTCTACAATTTATATTTTTTCAAAAATCTTTCTAAAAAAAAATCATAGTTTTTAAATAGAAAAGTTTTGATTTAAAAATCAATAAAAAAGGGCCAAAAGTTGCAGATTAAATCTGCAAACTACGCAGACCTGGTACGAAGTACTGCGGCCGCCACATGGCAGAACCGCCATGGCCAGCCCGTGGCCCCACTATACTCGAACGATAATCTCCATACCAGCGAAGGAAAGAAAATTCGACGAACAAGAAATTCAAATCAGCAGCTAATAAAAAGAATCTGACATTTGTTCAAAGAGAATCCGACAAGAATTTCTTCAACTGACAGTCTAATCAGTTGAAGAATATTCCTCACAGGGTATATACCTGCCTTATAAAGAATATTCCGGCAAGGGGAGCAATGACGACGGTGATGGATAAACAACCATCAAATTTAAATGAGCAGATTGTTGATGTCATCCCTGCGTCAGCAGTTTCTAAAAATTTTTGCCCCCCTCTCCAATTACATTTTCAATTTTGCAGGCAAACTTTGAAGGCTCATTTTGGCTCCTTTTTTCAACCATTTTTTTTTTTTTTTTGGCTAATTTTTCGGGCTCTTCGCAGGTTGCAATTAGTTTTTGGCCTTGGTGTCCTGTTTTCCGCAAATTGCAAATTCTCATAGGTGTTGTTGCTTCGTCCTCATTTTGGGAACTTCGGGAGCTCATATCTTGCTCCTACAGTAACATTTTTGGGTGCAGTTTTTTTTGAAAGTGCATAATTTTTTGTGTACTTTTTAGTGGTATGATTAGATTGATCTCATTTTGTACCAAAAAAAATGTACTTGATTTTGTGGCCAAATTTGGCATTTGCATGTACCAAGATCAAAGACCACTTCATTGTTTTTGTCAAGTGGCAATTGTAAACACACTAAGTATAAAGTGCCAAATCAGAAATTGCTTGGGGGGGTCTCTTGATTAAGTAATTTGGGGTAATCTTGTAGGAATGGCTGCACTTTTGCTTGGTTTGTGTTCTTGCAATGGGGAAATCTCAAATTGAACTCCTAAATCCACATAATTATGCTACATGGAGAAAATCAGTATGGAACTATCTCATGATGAAAGGTCTAATAGGTCATCTAAAGGAAACTATTCAAAAACCTACTGATGCTAAAGAATTGGCAAGGTGGGAGATTGATAGTGAGAAAACACTTGGATGCATATGTTCATTAGTCTCGTTTGATTTGCAATTTCATATTGAATCATGTAATACACCTAAAGAGGCATGGGAGATTTTTGAAAAATTGTATGGTAAAACAGATAAGATTAGAGGATATTAGATTAATAATGATTTGATGAATCTTGATCCTAAATGTTTTGACCACATCCAAGACTACATCTCTAAAAGCAAGCAACTAAGAACACAATTGAAAGAATGCAGTATTGAAAAAGAGGATTTACAATTGATTCTGAATGTGTTATCCAAGCTTGGTCTTGAATATTCAATTTTTGTTTCTGGCTTTCATACCCATCAACTTTCTATGGGAGAATCATATGTTGATACTAAGTTTGATGACTTTTCAAATCTCCCAATTCAAGAGGAAGCTAAGTTAATGAGCATGGGTCTAATCAAGTCTTCCAAGTCACAAGCATTATTGACAAGTGAGTCAAAGGGACATAAAGAATCAGGGAAACTTGATAAGAAACAAAAGAAGAAAAAGAACAAGCCACATAAATAATCAGAATCCTCATCCTCAAATGGAGAATCATCTAAGAAGGAGAGGCCTTTTTGTGCATATTGCAATAAGGATGGACATGAAGAACACTATTGTTATAAGAAGGACATTGATGAGTTGAAAAATCTTCTCAAAAGGAATCACATTTATTTGCTTTCTAGAATGTCTGAATCTTCTTCTCCTTCTACTTCAAAACAGTCTAAAAAGGACAAAGGTCAAGCATCTACATCAGGATATAAAGGACAAGCTCTTTGTGCTCTTTCAGGTCCAAGATTGGGGAGATGGCTTCTAGATTCAGGAGCATCTCATCATATGGAATCTTCGTAGACTATCTTTTCATTTTAGCCTTGTACTATGTCTCCTATCTTGATGGGAAATAATACATACATGAGTGTAATAGGGAAGGGATCTATTAGTTTTTGGGACAACAGTTTCCAAGATGTCTTATGTGTTCCTCATTTGATGAATAATCTTCTTTCCATATATCAGATTACACATGGCGGAGATGGGAGAGCTATGGAGTTCACACCTAATTCAATTATCATTCGAGACTTGGAGAGTCAAGAGATCATTGCTACTGGGGTGGTTGATCACTCGTCTTAGTTGTATACCTTTGCACAGTTTGCTTCTGATGGTGACATTGTTCCTTCGACTGTTTTTCATATGGACCATGATTTAGAGGAGACCTTTGGCTTCTTGAACTTGGGAGTTCTCACATCAGATCTAGTTCTTGAGTCATGCATTTCATCTCCTCCATCCACTGTTGTAGTTGATGATGCTTGTGTTTCCATAGTTTGGGTTCCTTGTGATTTAGTGCAACAGGATATACATTGTCTTTCATATTTGGCTACTTTGGATGACTTCTTGACAGGTATTTCAGACTTGTTTGTGGAGTCTCATCTTGTAGATTTGGAGCACACCATTGATGACATTCATCTTCTCTTTGATGAAGATGATCCTTCTTCAATTGTTGCGAGGGAACTCTCTAACCCTCTTGTTCATTCTCTACATGATCATTCTTTGTAGTTTGACATGATTTTGGATTCTTTTGGACAACATTTGGAGGAGGTTTCTTTGTCTTCATAGGGGATATCTTTGTCTTTGGATCATGTTCTACACTCATCTCTACTAGATGTAGGATTGTCATCTTCAACAGTGTGGCCTAGAACGCCTGTTTGGAGTGTGCCAGCTTTCAACATCGACATGGAGACACTTGAGCATGCTTCAGAGACATCATCATCCATCATTCATATTCTTGACATCCTGCATACATCCATGGTTTTGTTTCTTTCTAAGGGGAGGAACGTTGTTCAGTAAGATTGGATCATCTTCAACATTCAATGTCGAGCTTCTACCATCATTGCAGGAGACTCAACATTGAGGGGGGGCTGCCTTGTCTCTCTTCTACTTCTTTCTTATGGGGGGGTCTTTTTCCTCACATGGGGTTTTTACCTTCTCATTCTTCATTGAGAGTATTTCAATTTTTTGTATTTCATCTCTCTTTTGGGCAGGAGTTTTGTCCCATTGGGTTTTCTCCTTTTCTCCATTTGTGAGAGATTGCATTGCTTTGCATATGTACATGGGTACCTAACATGGCCTAGTAGTCGTCACCCATTCTTGCATCTTTGTGTCATTTGCATAATAATCTGCTACTCCCTAAGTTGCACTTAAGGGGGGTGTTGGTGTAAACAAAGTCTTGTACCTAGTTAATTCATTATTAGTGGACTTATTTACACATGTTAAGTTTACTTGGGTCATAGGAAGGAATATTTCTAGAAGGTGTTAGTTGTCATTAGTTGTTATCTTATCATTTGACAACTACTACATGTGAACCTAGGTAAGTGTCATTAGTTGTCTCATGTCATATGATTAAGACACTTGTCATAATCCTATGACATCTTGCATCTCACCTTGGCTATATAACCAAGGGGTCTCTCATTGTACAATCATCCATCTCATATCATTGACATTGAATACAATTTATTCTTGTCATATTCATCTCTCTTTTGTGCTTTCCATTTGGTCTCAAGATCTTGGCAGCCATAGCCAATTCTAACACTCTCACCTACTTGAGGTAAAGGATTTGAAGAATTTTGTAGTGGCTTTGTCACCAACTTCAAACTAGTAAAGGTAGGATCTAATCCAATCACTCTTAATGTGGTGGTATTCACTAAATTTAAGCTTATACTTTAACCCAACAGCCAAGGTCTAATGTTGGAAGTCAAAGAGGTTGAATGAAAACCCTCACAAACTATTTAGTAGTATTGTCGTCAACCTATTTTTGGTTATTTTCCACTTGTTTACAATTATATTGTATAAAGGTGGCAATGCAAGTAAACACGTCAATTTGGTCTACCTATAAATGTGTGATAGATGTGGTTAAGGTTATAAACCCATACAATGAGTTGGATAAAACTCTCTTGTAAGAAAGTAGTTTCATATTCAGATAGAATTATATATTGGGAATATTGTGAAGCCCATTATTGCTCACAACCTAAAATGTGATGGGATAGTGATTAGAAAGGATGATCTATAATTTCACTTTCACTAACCATCCATCATATGCAAAGAGTTGAATATGTACTTCCCATGAGTCTTGATGGGATAACAATTAGAAAGGATGATTTATAGGCTCGCTTTCACTAACCATCCATCATATGCAAAGAGTTGAACATGTAATTCCCACGAGTAATGATGTGATCTAGCCACATAAGGACCCTATCAAGGCAAGAATCAAGGTTATACCACATAAATAAAGGATGCACCTTGGCATGCCACCATCAAAAATTTGGGTTTGACAACATTCGATGATTATTAAAATAAGGCCAAGCTTCTTACTCACTAATGAACTATTTCTTTAATAGATATCCCTCTTTATCATCAATTGAATCCACAAAATAAAAATCATCATAAATGACCCAATTAAAAGGGGTGCTATGTTGTGAGATAGCAATCTCCATAATATTAGTTTTTCGGTTCATTATTTGGTGCATCAACATTAATAATGCTAGGCAAATGGCCATCAATGTCAAGCACAATCCACACAACATGATGGTTTAGCTCTATCCCAAAGAAGTTAAATGGACGAACATAAATGTGGGGAAATTAAAACGAATGAGTTATCATGACATTCCTTATGGAAGGTGGTGAATTGCAAATTATGAGACCATATTATCCTTCAAGGCTATTTTAAGTTTAAAACAAGAAGATTTTTGGTATTAATAATAGTAAAACGAGTCATGGATACATCATGGTAAGCACTGGAAGTATGCTATTTAGAGCATTTTTAGAGCTTTACAAAGTTTACATTCCAGAATATACATATCAGATCATACCAAAAAAGCCATAGATACTAAGTTCAGTTCATGAAGTACTACATATATACTGCTATATCATACTATATAAGCCACTAACTAGTATCAACACACCTACTAACTCTCACGATCCTTTCTGTATTCTTTAGATTCACCAACATTGGCCTCACTATCATTAGGCTGCACCATAGAAGCATCTTCAAAGATAGGAGGATCAACAACATTGTAGATCATTTGTGACTTGTTAATATTTCTAGCGGGGGCATTCCTCACAACAACGTCATTGAAAACCCTCTGAAATTCCCTTAGTGTTTAAAGGAAAGTCTCTAAATCCCCTTGGTTGTGATGCTAGGTATGCTCATACTTGACTTTTGACTTGTTTACCATCACGACCCCATAAGTAATTAGCCTCATAAACTTGGCCATCGAGATCTCCATTGTCACTATCACTTGCAAGGCAATGGAAAGAAATGTGAGTCTCTTATTAGACTCAATAAGCTCCCTTCTTCTACCTTGAAACTTTTCCTCATTCCTTTCCTTCCAAACATGCCATAAAATTTCAATAGAGAGACAGTCCCAAAAGATATGCATATCTTTATTTATTTTCCTATCAGTGAACTGTTGTCTACTGAAATTGCACCCTTATCAAGTTGCAAGTTGCAGAACTTGATATTTCAGAGAAACATGGGAACTTTTCCAGGTTGTGGGTCACCTAAAAATGGAAAAGAACCTCCGAAGAAGGCCGACTTCCTTTGCGTTGTCACCTAACTACTAATCTTTGTAAGAAAAAAGGAGGAGTGCACAAAAATGAAAACTAAACCCTATGGTGATACACCGAACTGACATGAATCATGAAATAAAATAGATGAACATACCCCTGGAAAACTAATGATAGTTATTTCATTTACTCAACATAATTTTGTGAACTTATACATAATTCATGAAAAGGCTTAATCTGCATATACATTTTAAGAAGGAAAGATGAATTTCACAACTTTAAAGTTCAAATGCAGATTTAGAAAACGTAATTCAAAACTTACATAATCTGAAAGAAAAATGAAAGTAGTATGAACACTAACACTGGTTTCCAAGGTAATCTCTATGTTTTATATTCCAAATTCCAAATGAGTTACAGCTAATACATCACCGAGAAAGGATTTCCAGTGGAGGAAAAAATCACTAACTCTCCAGAATACATAATCCGAACTCCTTTTACAAAGAGGCAAAAATGCCATATATACTAAAAGTGTCGGCCCCTGCCCTAGGGCTTACAAAAATGAATCGGTTGTTGAACACGTCAACCCTCAGATCTTTTGGAATACAGTTAATGTTGCATTCAATGTGGATCCCTCTGTCCATGTCGGTGAAAAGATCACCCTCAGGAGTGGCCTTCAGATCTTTTGCAACAATCGCATTAACCTACAACCCTCGTGTCCACCCTCGAAACTCGTTAGAGCTGCTTTGAATGTTTCTGAGTGTTATCATAAATGTCGATCCACTCTTGCCAGTCGACATCCCAGCTGTCCTTGCGGTCTCCTCCTTTTTGTTCCCCTCCTGTTCTAGACCCTTCTACAAGTTGACCCTCTTCAAGAAGCAGCATCAGACGCCCTCTGAACTGAATTCACATGCCCTGATCATCCATCAAAGCAAAGTAGATCCATTTCATTTATGCTTTGTTGATCTTCCTGGCACCGGTCAAGCTGCAAATGGTTAACCTGTAGCTTCCTCTGATTGGTTGAACAGATGACACATGAGATCACCAGACGGTCAAAGGT
>VDFB02132808.1:0-28954 GCA_007258455.2 Sequoia sempervirens | reverse complement strand
ATACTTTGACTATAAATTTGTATTTTAAACTACTTTTAGTATTATCTATTCGAATTTCTTGTTGAAATGCGAAGGTTTCATCTGCGTTTGATAGGAATTATGTAGAAACCCTCTTGTCCATTTTACTTCATGCATGTGAGCCTTGTAAAGTTTGTATATTTTTTTATTACTGCAAAGTGGTCCCATAAAGAGGGCTTTGGAACCAAAATTGTGTCACCGTGTGCAATAGTGAGAGCTTTGGAACAATGAGTCGATAGTGTGTTGCTTTGAGCTTTTTCATTGTCATCAAAGCATAAAGGATAGAGGGATTTTGTTAAAAGTCATGGTTATTGTCCTCGTAGGCATAAATGCAAACAATGGGAGCATACAGAAAATAGGTGAGCTATTTGACAAAACTCGTGAAAGAAAAACTATTATATATGATTAGTTGTTTTTATATTGATGCATTTGTAGAAGAAAAAATATCTACATTTGATAGGAATTATGTAGAGACCCTCTTGTCCATTTTACTTCATGCATGTGAGCCCTATAAAGTTTGGATATTTTGGTTTACTGCAAAGCGGTCCCATAAAGAGTACTTTGGAACGAAAATTATGCCAACGTGTGCGATAATGAGAGCTTACGAACAATGAGTCGACAATGTGTTGCTTTGAGCTTTTCCGTTGTCATCAAAGCATAAAGGATAGAGGGATTTTGTTAAAAGTTGTGGTTATAGTCCTCGTAGGCATAAATGCAAACAATCGGAGCATACAGAAAACAGGAGAACTGTTTGACAAAACTCGTGAAAGAAAAACTATTATATATGATTAGTTGTATATATATTCATGCATATGTAGAAGAAAAAATGGGAAACTAATACAACAGTAGGTAGTTATAACCCCCAAAAAGAATCAAACCTGGAACAAGAGCAACATCCAAAAAATTGCGCTTTAAAGTACCTAATGCACTAGAGAATTTACCATAGCAGAATACAAATTTTCATTTGCACAGAGATAGAGAAAAGAATGCAGTATAAACCTATTTTGTGCCAGCAAGCATTTAAATTATGTCAGATGTCGTGGTTACTGTTCTCATAGGTAGACATGTAAAATACGAAAGCATTTATAAGGCAAGTGAACTGATTTACAAAACTTCTCAGGAAAATGGGCTTCTGGGGAATGCAATGAGTATTAAATCTGGACACCTTGATATTCACATGTTAACTTTGGCATTTTTATGGAGTTGGTAGCTCTCATTTACTCTTCTTTCATCTGATATCTAATTAATTAGGTGGCTGTTAATTAGTCTTTAAATACATAATAATAAAAAGAAAGAAATAATTATAAATATCCTTGTGGACATTTTAATTATGGGTTGTGATTTGTACTTGCATGTAGATGGATTAAGCACTCAAAAGTCACAGTAAATGTAGCGTGCCAGCTAATAGGTCCATGTGACATTTCAGACATGTTAAAGTAGTGAATTCCATATTTGTCATTTATCCTTGTATCATTAGATAACTAATTAATTAGGTAGCTGTTAATTAGTCTTTGAATACATAGTAATTAAGAGAAAGAAAAAATTACAATTATCCTTGTGTACATTTTACCTGGTGACCAGATTCAAGGAACAAACATACGAAGCAAACAACAATTTGAGATTTTGTAATTGGAAAACTTAGACTGAATGCTTAGGAAGCTAGAAAATTGTATCTTGGGGTTATAAAAAACTATGTCGAATATGTTTTAGAATTCAAATTACAATGTTGCCGTAGAGCAGTTAAGTAATATTGCTTGATAAAATAATTTTAGACTTTGTGCAAAAGAGCAGTTAAATTCATTGGTAGAAGATTTGTGGTACAAGAACCTATGGTAACTAGTTTGTGTAGTTAATCTGATTTACATTTATACTTGTGTCTCTTGAATCTAAAAAATGCTTGCTAGTGTTTTAATTGATTTGGCTATTAGTATCCATCACAGTAGGAGTGTTATATGTTGCAATTGTAATTTTGGGAATTGTTTGCATTTTGGTCATTTCCTTGAGCTTAATTGCTATTCTTTTAGAAAAACAAACAAATGGTCTTTGTTTACTAATCAAAGCTTATTACATGGTGCAATGCTTTTGATCAGAAGAAGAGAGGTGGTGTAGTGGTGCAGATGTAGCAAATTCTTCAAGAAAAGAGTATAGGGTGAGTTTCTAGAATAAACCTTCTCCTTTGTTTACAATTGCATAGAGTAGACAAAGAAAAGGGTTAATTCAAGATTCTCACTATATTGATTGTACTTGTATTCATATCATTGCTTTTTGTTACAAAGACAATCTTTACAAATGGGTATTGTGAGTGGCATATGCTATATGGTTCATAAAAATTAAGCAATTGGGGTTCAAAAGTAGATCTTTGTTGCAATAATATGACATCAAAAGTGAAATTAGTATCCAATCAATGTCTTTGGTGGCTAATCGCACTTTACAATTTAAACATGGTCTTTTCTATTTTGAGAGTTTGATTCTAAATCCATATGCATACTTTGATTAAAACTAGTGGCTGAAGGTACATAATTCATTGATGCAAAATATCCTTTAAGTAAATAGCAATTAAAAGAAAGATATAATTACAATTATCCTTGTGTACATTTGAACTATTAAATAAAGGCAATTAACAAACTAGCACTAGAAAACCATGTGCGTGTTAACGTGTTGGATAACATGTATTTGTGCATAGGTGTATATGGATGCTATGAGTTGTGATTTCTACCATTATGTAGCGCTTACTATTACTTGTACACCCAAGCCACATGCAAGTAGAATTCATAATTCATGGCATCCAGATACACTTAAGGACAAATACAAATCAAGGTTGTTGGCATCCTGATAAGAAAGATGATGAGATACATCCAATTAATGTGTGTCACAACATCTTATTGAATGAAGATCATCTGGATAGGGAGGTTACAAATGAGAATCCTTATTGGTGTGTGTCTGATGCTCTTTTTGGAGACTTGTCAAGAAAATTGCATGCTAATACTATTAGAGAACAGGTGGAATCAGATTTATTGATTGACTATGATTGATGGGTCAAACGTGTACAAGGATAGTTAAATAATTAGGCAGCTGCTGATTAGTCTTTAAGTACATAATAATTAAAACAAAGAAATAATTACAATTATCCTTGTGTGCATTTGAACTGTTGATCAAAGGCAGTTAACAAACTAGCACTAGAAAACCATGTGTGTGTTAATATGTTGGATAACATGTACTTGTGCATAGGTGTATATGGATGCTATGAATTGTGATTTCTGTTTGCATGTAGCTGGTTTAAACATTTAATAATTAGTGCTAGATAATGGAATGAAATGAACTTGGGCAAATGGAAATAGAATGACCCCATGAAATTGAAACATCAATGTTTACATGGCTTTAACATGATAGCAGATTTGCGTCCATGAGACTTCTTTAAATCTCAAATGTCATGCTGTATGTGGCGTATTAGCTAATTGGCTTAACATGATAGCTTCCAAACAAGTTAATTCAGCGATCAATCAAGCTAATTGGCTGATGAATTAATTGTGTTGAGTGGTTAGTCATAGTTAATTATTAGTCATCTTTATCCTCCAAATTAGTTAAATCAATCTTGCCTATTCACATTCACAGATACACAATCTTTCTGACCATTTTTCCTATTTTTAATAAAATAGGGGCTTTAGAACAGGATATGTACATTCATCTAAGCATGATAAGATGTGGATTTCTAACATATATTATGGTTTGAAATGCTCTCATGAATATGCATACAAAATATGGAAGCACAAGAAAAACATGTAAACTATTTGATAGAATTCCTCGAAGAAATGTTGGATCTTGGTGTGTAATGATTGCAAGTTATGCACAGAATTATTTTTCAAAAAATCTTTTTGCAAAATTTCAAGCAAATTAACTAAATAGCTGATCAAGTTAACCGTCAATCAAGTTACTTGACCAATCAATGAAACTAGTTCATTGATAGATCAGTTTTCTTGAATAGTTAATTATAGTTAATTATAAATCATCTTTATTCACCAAATTAATTAAACCAATCATGGCCATTCATATGCAAAAAAAATAATTTCTTGAAAAGGCTTTATAGACAAGAAAGCAAATGCAATTGCTAGGTGCAAACCGAAATTGGAAAACCTTCATCAACATTTTCCTTTGTGTTTCTTGTGCTACAAATATTCAACAAGCTATAGCTGTCCATATTAATTGTATTCCTTTGTCTATGTTCAAGCCATCTGTTTATTATATTGCTTTTGCTATTATTTGATAAAAGTTCAAATGTCATAGTATATGTGGCGTATTAATTAATAAGTCCATCTCACATTTCGCTCATGACAATTTAGTTTATCTCATCTATCTTTGATACATTAATCAAAGTCAATTAACAAATAAGTCAATCTTACACTTGACTCATGCAAATTAAGTCAATTCTAACTTTTACTCATTAATGAAATTAACTAATCAGTTTAACAAGATAGCTTTCAAACAAGTTAGGTCAATGAACAATCAAGCTGTTTGACTGATCAGCCAATTGAGTTCAATAGTTAATCATAGTAATAGCAAAAAAATCCTTGCTAGATGATGTCATAGTTTAATTTGGTTTTGTGTGCCTGTCGGCACTTTTGCTATAGCTTGAAGCAATGGTGCTTTATGGTTCAAGTATTAAGTGTAATTGGAAACCTTTCTTGATTTAAATTGATTGATTAAAATCTGTTTGGAAACCATAGTTACAATGTTTCTTTAGGCTTGATGCAAAACAACAATATAGTTAAAATGCATAGCAAAAGCCTGTAGAGAACCATGCTCACACTTGTACATTTGGAATTCAAGGACCTATGATAAATAGTCTCGCAGGTTAATCTGTTTTCAATTAATACTTGTTTCTATTGAATCTAAAAAAATACTTGCTGGTTTTTTCAATGTTTTGACTATTAGTATCCATTACACTATCAGTGTCATTCATTGCAATTATAATTTTGGGAGTTGTTTGCATAGATGTGTTTTGATGCATTGTGAAACCCAACTTGTGTTTCTGGGATAAAATGAAGCAAAATAAATAAAAGTAGCAATTTGTTACCTTGAGTAACTCATCCCTTGGTGTTCATTCAATGAGCACAGGAGCTTTTGCTCTGTCACTGTAAATGTCCCCTTTGTATTGATAAAAGCTATCAGTTCTCAAATCTATGCCTTTGGTTAAATTTAGTTGTATATGGGGTAACATTGTTTTCAAATACATGACTGATAATAACACATATATTAGAAAACTTTGAATCAAAAAACACAAATCATTAAAAAAAAAAAAAATCGCTCTTTGTTTTGTATTGCTACAGATAGAGCTTCTTTTCAATCATCATATGTATACCCCACATATTCCTAGACTAACTATATTAACTTAGAGAGTTTTGACAAATTTCCAGAACAGCTCACTATTTCCAACTTTGCATAAGCCTCCACTGTACTCCACACTATATTATTGTTGTCTACCTTTCTACCATCAAAACATGTCTACATATGGCAAATGACTAAAATTACACATTCTTTTGTTGGATTGCTTATCATGTTCTGCCACCTTAATAAGATCAGGTACAACCATAATGTATTAAAAATGAATTTATAAGTGTGCAATGCAATCAAGCCCTTGTTTTGCAAGTTATAGCGAAACAAACTATATGATTATACCACAAATGGAGATTCTTAGTCCAAACAAGAGGGAATAAAAACATAAGATGCAATTGTTAGCCAGGTCCTTCATTGCTCCCTTGCTACTGGTAGATATCACAAAAAAGTACAAACCAATTTGTAAGATGACAATGAATTTAAGGCACTTGAAATAAGTTTGTCTCTATAATATTGCCCACACTTATTTAGCCCCAGCAGCTATGTATTGGCTTATAGGTAGATATAACAGTTGAAAATGCTATCATAGACATATATACACAATGTGGAAATATAGACAAGGTCCAGGAATTGGAAACAAGGAATGCATAGGAAACATAAGCTATGAAATACAATGACATGTAGCATAAACAAGTAACAGTTTAAACTCCAATAATCTGTTAAAAAGCTTTTATGAACATTGATTTTTTATCAGATTACTTTTGCAAAATACACGTACAATAATGCAAAAAGGGTATCTGGTAATTTTTCTATCAATTCATATGACCCAAGAACTGCTTCTAACAGAGACACACTTCCTCCTCCATATGTTTTAGTTTAGCAGAATCCGGTCAAGAACTTTATTTTGTTAAATGAAACAATCAGGAATTTGGAAAACAGAAAAAACAATGGATTCTTGAGCTTTCTAATTCATTATGATTTTTCAATTTTTTTAGCTCACTTTTACAGCATACTGAATAACAAGCAACTAAAAACAACATTCAGAACTCTACAATGCTCTAGTAGAATGAGAACACAAACAAGTATTCAAGGGCACTTATGTTGTTTACTTCTGCTCCAAACTCTAAAAGAAGGCTTCCATAGTCTTTGTATCTATTCGTTGTTGCAATGTGCTAAACACAGTATATCAAAAAGATTTGTCATATTGTTCTAAACTCTCAATAAAAAAGAATCTCCATATTCTACCATCAAAGAAAATGCATTAAAGTCAAAGGAGTTTGAAATTGAAGATAACAAACCTAATAGCACTCACTTGGATAAACTGTTTTGTATTAGTTTGAATTTTATTGGTTCCTAGCGTCAAGGCAGTAATACTCATGCATTTGGTTGGAATGCTTTTAACTGGCAACATTGGGCAATCACATTTCGGCATTTAACATATTACTTATTTTTTTGTATAGTTTGAATTTGGAGAGCTATTATTTATATTTGAAAATTAGCATTTATCTATTTCCCTATTTGTCTAAGTAGCTTTATAGATCATTTTTGTTTTGAAAATTTGGGAAAATGTGAACACATAGATTGATTAAATAAATTTAAGCAAAGGCATAGTTTGAAAACTGGTGGCTAGAGGTACATAATCCATGAATACAGATTAAATGCATTAAAATATCAGGAAAATGCGAGCACATAAATTGATTAAATAAATTTAAGCAAAGGCATAGTTTATAAAACTGGCGAGTAGACGTATGTACTGCATGAATACAAATTAAATGCATTAAATGGCATCTGGCTCGAGGTGAATGCGTTGGAATGGCTTGGTGGCCACGCGTGGCCAGGGTACTTTGGTCATTTAATAAAGAGTTAAGCCACTTGCTATGCATCTCTATTACTTTGCGTGTGTTTTCTTTGTGTTCTGTAAGTGCATGTTCTGAGGACAAGTTTGTAGCCAATGAACAGGAGATGCTATAGTTACAGAGTCTAGAACTAGAAACGAGATACTTGAGGTGATAATTTGTTATTTTCCACAGTTTCTTATTTTAAGTGCATAATGAAGTTGTGTTTCATAGTGCTTTAGTTGGACTATCACTATCACTTTGTGCCTGATGTGTTGGTGCATGTATGTATGTATGCATGTCTCTATGTACATATGCATTTATCTATGTGTATATCTATGTAAACATTTGTAGATGCATATATGCATGTATGCATATGTCTCTGGATATATCTATGCATGTGTGTATTTATGCATATATGTATGTGTGTATAGATGCATCTATGTGTATATGCATGCATGCATATATGTTTATGTCCATACATGCATTTATGTGTGTCTACATGAATGTATTTGTACATATATATACATATGTATATATATATGTGTGTGTCTATATTTCTTCTCTAGGAGAGAGTTTACAGTGACAGGGCAAAGGTTGTCATGGTTCCAAAAAGGACACTTGTAGACAAGTTACTTCAGGCAATAAATAGTTATTTTCATCAGTTTTCTTTTATTTAAGAGTCCATAGGCAGATTGGGTTTCACAGTGCTTAGCCTACACTAATCTTCATAGACTAGTTCCTCGGATGAACAATTTTTTTTTCTCCAATGTATAATATGGAAGCTTAATGATAACTTGGTGCTTATGAGTCCTCTAAAGATTACATATCTTCAATTATTGCATCACTATTCCATAGTGCAAACTTTAGAGCCACTGTGTTGTTAGCATGTGCCATAATGGGACCTTTTGAACAATATGTGGACAATGTGTTGAGAAGGCTTTGCAGGCTGTCAGGCAAATGCAGTTTACAGATATAGGCCTAAACTCCACAATTGCTTTCAGCTTTCTCGTTGTCATTAAAGCATAAAGGAAAGAGGATTTTTTCCAAACTTCTAATCTATGTACTTTTACATGATAATTCACCTTATTAATTAATGAATCAAATTATCTTAATTAATTAATCTTCTTTTCCCTTCTATCATTTGATATCTAATTAATTAGGTAACTGCTAAATAGTATTTACATACATAGTAATAAAAAGAAAGAAATAATTATAACTATTCTTGTGCACATTTGACCCATCAATGAAAGTCAATTAATAAATCTGATTCCACCTGTTCACTGATAGTATTCGCATGCAATTTCCTTGAGAAGTCTTGAAAAAGAGGATTACTCACACACCAATAAGGATTCTCATTTGTAACGTCCCTATCCAAATCATCTTCATTGAATAAGATGTTCTGGCATACATTAATTGGATGTATGTCATCATCTTTCTTATCAGGATGCGAACAACCTTGGTTTGTATTTCTCCTTGAGTGTATCTAAATGCCATGAGTTATGAATTGTACTTGCATGTGGCTTCATTGCACAAGTAATAGTAAGTGCTACATAATGGTACAAAATAAACTTATGCAAATGGAAATGAAATGACCCCATTTAGTTAGAAAATCAATATTTATCTGGCTTTGACTATTAAGTGATAGCTGGTCTAGCACTAAACAATAGCTAGAAATTGTTTTTATCGGAACTTAACAGTGGTAGCATAGGTCTGTGTTGTTTTTTGGCTTAGTATTGACAGGTTGCCATGGCCTATTTACACTTCTTCAGACGCTTAAGCAAATATGGCATCTATTCCATTGATTGCTCTTAAAGAGCTTATGCCACCATTGCAATAACAGAATTACACTAATGCATGCAAATGCAAAAAAAAATCTATATTATAGGGTACACAAATACCAATAAGTATTTTAAAATTATAAAATGCAATTTGCATTATAAGAAACAAAAGTTCTTACTTAGGTTCTTTCTCGTCGAAATGAATCTACATGAGAATTCTGTTTTGTTTTTATGAATAACATAGTATATGTCACTCACTGTACTCATTTGTCTAAATTGTCCTTGTGACAGGGATCGGTGCTTTCAACTGTATTTAAACAATCACGCACAAACTGCAATGTGAGGTTAGCATATTAACCTTCTCCTTTTTTTTTTTTGAAAAAAACACTGCAGAGTTTTCCAAATATGTGCTTCTAGGAATATTTCCCATGGTTGTAGATGAAATAGTATATGTTTTTACAGTTTGCTCACTTCTCAATTTTGACATTGTACTAGGAAAAATTACTTGTGCCTATAATAACAGCCAGAATTTGTACATTGCTACAAGTATACTTGATCATTCAATAGCAGATTGCAAGGTCAGCTCTCTAAATTATCTTTTTGCTTTTCTTGAAATGCAATTGAGATTCTTCAATATAATGACTACATAAAGTTCTTTTTCATGTTTTCATTTTGTCATCTTGTATTCCTCATTTCTTTGAACACAAATGATTTAAAAAGTTGCTTGCACATATAGGAATAGGAAAATGCATTTTCCACAATTGCAATAGTAATTTGTCTTCGAAAAGTAGAACAAGTTTTGCTTATGTGTTAACTAGTTATACTTCCTCTATACAATATCCATAGAATAGAATGAACTACTAGAATGCAATTTTTAAATCCTTTTTACAGTTTCAAATAGCCTATAAAGTCACAAGTCCTATAAAGTCACAAGTCTTTGTTTTATGTCAACTGGCTTTTACCTATATGCATTTAAGGCAATTTTGTTCATAAGACTACTTATATCTGTGGCAAGTTGCTATGCACTGTGCAAGTGAACGTGTGTTTAATCTTCCTGTATTGCAAAAAAAGACCACAAAGTTAATTTCAAAAGCTGACATGGCTAAGTACAATGAATGATGTACTACGTTACTCATAGACATGATGCAATATTTTTCCATGGTCTTGTTTACATGCAAAATGACATTAACCACAATTTTTTTTGCTCACATTGCCAATTTCACTGTGTGCTATAAACCTCTACAGTAAGAGAAAACTGACAAAAGAAACTATTTATTGCCTCAAGTAACTCGTTTCTGGTTCTGGACACTGTAACTATAACAAAGTCTACTCAATCACTGTAAACTCCTCTAGAACAAAGACTTGTAGAATAGAAAAACAATTTCCACAAAGTAATAGTCATGCTTAACAAGTGACTTAAGCCTATAACAAATGAACAAAGCAGCCTAGCTATACATGTCCACCAAGCCATTCCAGCAGTTTCTCATCCAGCCACATGCAATTTAATGCATTTACTTTGCATTTATGCACTGTGTGCCTGCACCTGTGAGTTTGAATCTCTTTTTTTATTATTATTTAATCGATCTATGCCTTCGCTTTTGCTCAATGGATCTATGCCTTTGCATTTTCCTCAAATTTTTAAAACTCAAATGATTTTAAAAGCTATTGCCACAAATAAGAAAAGTCATAGATCTTCTTTGATCAATCAATGCCTTTGCATTTCCCTAATTTTTAAAAAATAGAAATGATTTATGAAACTATTCCCTACATGCCACTTAATTCATGTTTATGTGAATAGATTTTAAAATCATTTATTCTTTGAGAAAATCAATCACTTAGAAGTACATAGAAACAAAGGAATCCAATTACACAAAACATTTGAAGACCATAGCCTCAAATTGACAATGTGAGCAAAAAAGATTCTTATCCACCATTTCTTGCATGTAAACAAAGCTACCTAAAAATATTGTTTTGTGTTTGTGGCCTTGAGAGTATACATCATGCATTGTACTCATTTATCCAATTTGTCAATGTAACAAGAATAAGTACATACAATCCTGGTGGGGGACAGTGGATGACAAGGTCAGGTTGAAGAATTAATACTATTTTCCCCTTGTGCTTCTAAAAAATTGTTTGCTGTATAATATGTCACGTAGGCTTCTGCTACTACTCAAGATCCATTTTCCAACATATATAGAGATTATTATCTTCCAAGATGCTCGACAACATGATTAATACTATAGAATGCTATTGAGTAAAAGCACATAGGCAACATAGGATAAAACTATAGATTTTGTAATCTAGATGATAGCGTTTGATACTATTCATACATAACATCTGCTATTCTCAAACACATTAGGATATGAAAGAAACAAAGAAAATGATAGACGTTGACACCTATGAATTGACAAAGTGCCCCCAAATATCAAACATTGACTACGCGCTTAAGAGCGAGGGGCTTTGCAGATTAAGTACTTTTGCATACAATGTTGGCGATTGTTTGTTTGACTCATTACAGCTACTGCTTAACAATCGCTACACATCAATTCAACTACGAAACAGAGCTATAGATTACTTCTTGAGTTGCTTTCAAAACAAGGACAAAGAAGCAATAAAATCATACAACTATGAACTAGATCCTGATACTCTATATACATTGCACAAAGTACATGATCCACAAACATATTTCCGCATAGAATGCGATTATCTGCAAAGCCACAGGAAGATTGCACTGAAAGTGGATTGTGGGGTGACTTATTCTGCATTCACTGGATATCCAAATGGTTGAATATACAAATATGCCTTTGGTCAAGAACAACAGCAAGAAGGTACTTATAGTTCAATACTTCTGACTACACAGAATCAGTCTCTATACTATTTCATGACATGAATTCTTTAAGTGGACACTTCGAACCATTGTTAAACATTGAAACACAAAACGTAATTTCAAAACAGCCCATAGGTTCTCATGAAATTAAAAAATTATGCACAAAGTACCCTCGGATATCAAACATTGACAATGCCCTTAGGGCTGAAGGCCTTTGTAGATTAAGCACATCTGCATACAATGCTGGCGATTGTTTGTTTGACTCGCTTCAAGTACTACTTAACAATCAGTACACCTCAACTCAATTACGAAATGGAGCTATAGATCATTTCCTAACTTGTCTTCAAAATAAGGACAAAGAAGCAATTAAATCATATAACACTGAACTAAATCCTAATACTTTATATACATTGCACAAAGTACATGACCAAGAAACATACTTCCGCAAAATGTGATTGTCTACAAGACCATGCATAGACCATAGTGAATGTGGATTGTGGGGTGACTTGTTCTACATTCACTGGATATCCAAATGGTTGAAAATACAAATAAGCCTCTGGTCATTGACAACATCAAGAAAGTACTTAGATTTCAATGATTCTGGATATACAGAATCAGTCTCTATATTGTTCCATGATACAAACCCTCTGGCTGGACATTTTGAGCCGCTTCTAAGAATCAAATCCCAAAATCTAACTCGCCAATGCTCAAGAAGCTTACTCCAACTTAAAAAGTTGATCAGAAGTCGTCCACAATACAAAATTACTTACTTGAACAAGACACATGCTTTGCCAAAAAATAAGAAGAATTTGATACCATTTGTCACAAGCAAACAATTTTAAACATAAATCAACAATAAGACTTAATCACCTGAAGAACTTGATTAGAAAAGAAAAACAAAAAGAAAGTATACCTACCAGTCCAAAGAAAACAAAAACATTGTCACCAATAGAAATTTATAAAACAGCAATACAAGATACACCAAAATACCCATGTGCAATTTGCCAAGTGCTCTGTTTCCACAAGGACATCAGGACATTCAAAGAAAAACAAAAAGAACTATACTGTAAGCTACTACAATCAGATTCCTTACCATTCACAGATTTCATATGCCATGTATGCTACTTTGCATTAAAACAGTCCACTATTCCAAAGTATGCTACCCCACAAGAAAATAAGAACTAATAGACCATTGTGCTATGTGCAAAATTTAACTCAGCTAGAAGAATGACTTGTCTCACTTAGAATTGCATTTGCACAAATTTGGGAACTAGGGTTCAAAAGGTCTCAAATAGGCCTAACAGGTTCTATTATAAATGTTCCTGTTGACATGAACATTGTACAAAGAGCATTACCACAATCAATTAACAACACACAAACAATTGTTGTTTCATTGAAAAGGCGCTTACAATACAAAAATGCATTTCAAAAAGGCATGGTGTGCCCAAATGTCATCATGCAAGCTTTGACTCAATTAACAAGGACACCATTATACAAAATGCACAAAGTCCACATAAACCAAGATTGGCAAGAAGTTCTCCAATGCACTCAAGAAAACGAAGACAATAGTGCACAAAATACAAGTGAAACAGAATCAGATAGTGAAATGGAAAATGAAAACCCATCAGAAACATTGATACATGGATTTACTGAGTCTAGAAGTATCCATAACATGGAAGACAAGATTATTGAAATTGCACCTGCAGAGGACAAGTATCCAATTGGAATATTTAAGGACATGTATGCTGAAGAAATGAATTTCCCAACTTTATTCTTTGGCAAACCACGTGATAATGACATTGTAAAAAACTTTACATATCAGAAAATAGTACGCTAGGAGCTCTTACAGTCACAAAGACAATTTGCATATCATACAACAAACATTTTTTTCAAAGCTATTAAGGTACTAATACAACAAGTACTGTCTACAATGACAATAAGAATCCGAAAAGGCCAGTTAAAAGGACGAAAGCTATTTGCAAAAGACGTTAAACACAAACCAAATCTAGAAAAAATTCTTAAATCAGATATTGGATATGTTGATTTCAAAAGAATAAGAATCTCTCTAGACTATTCACAACAACTTAAGAAAAATGTATTTGCTATGATTCGACAACTAGGACCACTGACATTTTTCATCACTTTCACTAGTGCTGAGCAAAATTGGGATCCACTAATTCAAACATTACAAGAGCTGCACAATCTACACCAATCAGCACAAAACCGTCAAGAATCTAATGGCCCAACACACATTGACAAATTTGAACTAATCAAGAAAGACCCTATCACTTGTGCACGTTACTATAAACATAGAATAAATGCAATAAAAAAATTGATACTTACAGATGACTCTTTCTTTGGAAATGTCATTGATTACTTCTTAGTCACTGAGTTCCAAAATCGAGGAAATGAACATGATCATTTCCTCATATGGGTTAAAAATGCACCAATCTACACAAAAGATAACAATGCGGACATCATAGCTTTTGTTGATAAGTATATTACTTGCGACACCAAAAATTTGGAACCTGCTTTAGCAATGCTACACAAACATCATCATACAAAGAAATGCAAGAGATCAAGAAAACGACTTTGTAGATACAATTTTCCTTTTCCACCAATGCAAAAGTCAACTATACTTTTACCAATACTCCAAAAGACTGAAGCGATAACTGCAAATGCCACTGACATCTTTGCAAAACTCCAAAAAGCAAACTATGACGAAACATTCACTTTTCAAATGTTCTTGAAAGAAATAAACTTAACTAACAATGAATACATTGAAGCTTTGAGCTCAACATTAAACAGGCCCACACTTTTTTTACAAAGAAAACCATCACAAATATGGAACAATAGTTTTTCAAGGAAAATTCCAGATCTTTGGAAGGCTAATATAGATGCACAATTTGTCCTCAATGCATATGCTGCTGCAATGTATTGTAGCTCATATATTGCAAAAGTAGACAAGTCAATGACATATGCATTCAAAAGAATACGTACAGACCACAAGCAAGACAATATTGATGCAATACGAATGGTGAGTAAACTTGGAAATGCCATGCTTAACTTGCAACAAATGTCATCACAACAAGCTGCACATATTGTTTTGTCACTTCCATTAAACTACAATTCAAGAAAATGTATATTCATTGATACACGATCTGACAATGATCGCACATTTATACTAAAATTTGTTAAACAATTGAGCAATGAGCCAAAAAAATTAGAAAATGTTCTTACGAAATCTATTATAGACTACTATTTGAAATGTCCTAAAACAATGTTGGACATATGTCTTGCAGTATTTTTTTCCAAATACAACAAATATGGTGCTACAATTGAACCAAAGGCCAAACCAAATGTGTTACAGTTTATCAATTTCAACAAACACTTTGATATAGAGAATCATTGTAGAGAGCAATTGGTTCTCTATGTTCCATTTACCATTAATGAGCATACTCTCAAACAAAACTTTGACTCTTGGGAACATGCATACATGTACCATGGACAAACCATTCAAACAAATAGTGCAAAGTTCATCCATAGCACAAACTCCGCATGGGGTGACATTGACAAAGCTATAAATGATCTTCAGTCTCTTGAAGATGAAAAGCTCATTGACCTAGCAATGCAAGCAAAGCTTCACCAGAAAGAACTATATGACATACAAATAGACCTTCCAAACATAGGTCGTTCTAACCCAAATACCATGCATTCCAATGGATTTTAAATTGCAAAGCACCCACATATTATAGATAACAATGAATACTACAAGTTAAGATGAATGTTAAATAAAGAACAACAAGCAATTGTTAAAGATGTTCTCATAAAAAAGATGAAAAATCCACAAAAGCCATTGCACTTGTTTTTGACTGGGGGAGCTGGAACAGGAAAGACTTTTACAACAAAGGCCATCTACCAAGCTCTCATTCGCATGTATAGCAATTCTGTTGACAATAATCCAGACAAACCCAAGGGCTTATTAACTGCATATATAGGTAAAGCAGCATATAACATAGGGGGATTCACATTACATTCAGCATTTCACATACCTTTTAACACATCAGAATTCCTGCCACTGAACACTGAAGTGCTTGACACTATGTCAAAGCACTATGATCAATTGTGCATACTTCTTATAGACGAGATATCATTAGTTGGCTCAACATTCCTATGGTATATTGATAGAAGACTACGAGACATAATGCAAATGCCTACAACATACTTTGGAAACCTTGATACAATATTTTGTGGTGACCTTTACCAGGCACAACCTGTCCTTGACTCTGTGGTTTTTGAAAATAGGCCTACTCCAATTGAATTAATGCCTTATAGTTTCTGGAAAGACCATATAAAGTGCTATTCATTGGTGACTACCATGAGACAAAAAGATGAAATATTTATTTCAATCCTTAATAGACTATGAGTAGGCATTCAGACAACTCATGACATAGACTATCTTAACAAAATTTTCTTTCGTCCTGTACCATTTGATCCATTGCTTCCGCACCTTTTCTATAGGAGAATTGATGTTCAAGCACATAACAACAAAATGCTATCAATCATTCCAACCCAAATGATAGTGCTAGATGCAATAGATGAACTTGAGGAGGACCTTAATGCAATATGAGTATACAGTCACACAACGACACTTCCATCACAAATATGCTTAAAACCAAACATTCTTGTTGAACTCTATGTAGGCAACTACAATGTTCAAGATGGCCTCGTCAACGATTCAGATGGAATTTTTAAAGCATATACAGCACAAAACAATATTGATATTGTCTGGATTAAATTTAATGACCCATCAATCGGACATTATCAACGCACAAAACTAGCACAATGCTATTCTACTATCATTGACAAAGACTAGGTGCCTATACAACGCATTGCTAGGCCAATCCAGAAAATAACAACAAATAAGCAAATTACAATTAGAAAACAATTCCCAATACAAGTAGCATGTGCACGAACCATACATGGATCCCAAGGATTAACAATGGAGGCCTTGGCTTTTGATCCCACAGGCATTAGACAGCATGGGCTAACCTATACAGCTCTATCACAAACAAAATCAGTAGAATCGTTATTTTTGTTACAACTTTTAACTACAAAAAACTTTAAAGTTAAAAACAAAA
Source organism: Sequoia sempervirens (assembly GCA_007258455.2). Taxonomy (NCBI): domain Eukaryota; kingdom Viridiplantae; phylum Streptophyta; class Pinopsida; order Cupressales; family Cupressaceae; genus Sequoia; species Sequoia sempervirens. The sequence goes on along the minus strand of VDFB02132808.1, from coordinate 12,021 downwards.
TACAACTAGAAATGTCTCATCTCCAGACATGTGCATAATGGCAATTTGATAACCAAAGCACATGTTCAGAAAACAAATCACATTTGCTCCTATGTACATTGAACACTCGTAGCTTGAAAGCACATGCAAAAGACATTGTCAATGACTATGGCATAATGCAATCTGATATCTTGTGTCTCCAAGAAACACATATGCATCCCTTTGAGCTAAATATCTTGCTGCAGTATTTTGATAGCTTTTCTGTGCATAACATACATGGCATAGCAACTTTAACCAGGAAACATCTATTCCTTTCAAAATCATAACAACATGAAACATCAAATATTGAAGCCATCACATCAACAGTAATGCTATCTAACAATGAACTCAATGTTTGTAATATTTATGCAAGACCTGCAACTGCCATAGATGAAGTAATCACAATCTTGCAAATAATTATTGCATCCACAAATTCAGAAAACATGTTGTACATTTTAGGCGATTTTAATGTGAACATGTTTTCTGAAAGCAGAAGCAAAAAAATACTTCACAGTTATATGCAGCAGAACAATATACAATTTATGTTGGACCAACAACACAGCATGGGAAAGTCAGTCATTGACCACATTTGGTCCAACACGACTACAAATATATGCTCTATCTATAAATCAGAAGCATATTGGACTGATCACAATCCAATTTTCCTAAAATTGCATGTTGCCCAATAGACAAATTCAACTTTATAGAACTTATAGCCTTATATCACTTTTATGCTTTGCAATGCCTTTTTCAATGCTATATCCATTATTTGCAGGAGATCTATGGATGAAACTAAAAGACAGTCAAAGCAAATACAAACCACACAAGAAGAATCAGCACAACGGTAAAGCACTCATAGTATTATTCCTTCATACTCATTCACCAAATCACAAATATTCAAATAACATTGTTCCAATTCTTTGCAGGACGCCAAAAGATGTATCAAAAAGATAGGCAAAACAAGTGCAAATTGCACAGGAAGAGTCAACACAACGGTAAAGTGCTTGGTTCTTCATTGTACCGCCATTTGCCCAGCTTGCTAATATTAAATTAGCATTCAATTGACATTATCCTTGTTCCTTGTAGGACAAGAGTCAAGAAACCTAAGATTGTTTCAATCGAACAACTAAATGCAAAAAGAGCTGGAGACACCTTCCAAGGTGATGTGCTTGTTGTCTACAAAGCAACATTGGATAAGGCCAACAAAACATGGGAAATGTTGCATGCTGATTTAACAGATCACAAAGCAGAAATGACAATCATGTTAAATGTTAGTGGAAACCTTGTGTATAAACATGAGCCTAAAATAGTCCTGGGGTCAGCTATCTCAATCTCAGATTTCCAAGTTGCACCTAGGACAGATTATGAAAGAGGTGACTGTGATTTCATTTTGATTCTAACAGACATAAGCACCACTGAAAACATCCCATGCCTCTGTCAAGAGTACAAATTTATTCCAAGTACGACTATCAGCTAGCTGCTAACAACTATAAATGAGTACCCAGCTGGCATAATAGCTGCGCTAGTAGTTGGTGCCAAGAAAATGGGTACCCAATTTGCAGTTGACATCAAAGATGGCCACAGTGACATAGACAGAGCACAGGTATTTCGTCTACAAAACTTTTCCCTATTCTTTCAATGTCAACCTTTTCTCGTTCTACAAGTGGTCTCTATAACAATTTTTGTAACAAAATCTAATTCTCTCATTGAATCGCAGGTGCTATTACGGTCAACATATGAGCAACAATACTTTGCAATCGAAGACCAGTTGCATACAAATAAAACACCTGCAATGCTTTTCAAGAATATTGTAAGAAAAACAGATCAAAAGAACACGTTTCACACATGTCGGTCAACATTCATCTGTAACTTGAATGACAAAAGAAGCTTGGAAAACTCAACAACCTGCTACACTCAACTTTTAAGGTAATGACATTCATTTTTTTTTGAACTATCGCATCCGAACCTATATTTTTTGTTTCCTCTAACAATTTAGAACCATATTCTATAGGTTTCTGGTACTCTAAAAGTAGCAAATGCATTTTCCAATCCATTTCATGCATGCTGTCCAAAATACAAATGCAAATTCACTGGCTATGGCACACTCCAAGAAAAAACTGCTCACTGCAAACAGTGCAACCAACAAGTCAATTATACATTCTGTTTGCAACTTAAAACTATCATTACAACTTATGACAATCAAACAATTCAGTCTTCAATTGACCAGGTCACCATGCACCGTCTATTGCCCAAACTGCAAAACCTCAACTATGAAGACTATATCAAGGACAAGTCAGTAGTGATATTCATCCTACGGGACTTCAGCGCTGAAGGACATTTTAGCCTTGACCAAAACAATGTCATTGTTGAAGCCATTTGCATTGGAAAATAGATAGGAAACATCACCAAAAGGTAAAAAAGTCATTCATATGTAATCTTTTTCTCTTGTGAACCAGTGCCTCAAATCACCATCCATACAAACTATGTTTCTAATACATAGCATTTTCTTGGCTTTACAGGAAACTAGGAATACAGGAGTACAGATTTACATTGTTCAGACTTTAACTTTTTCACCTTTCCATGCTCTAAGACATTTCACTGGTTTTGACATGTTAAAGACATCTTTGGTTTTAAAATACTCTATTGCTATTATACATTTAGACATTTTTATAGGTTACTATGTTAAAGTCTTCTCGAATATGGACATCTGAAAATCTAATTTTGTTTTTGCACCTACAAAGACAGTGGTTGTCTATGTACATCCGACATATATGTTCAATAATTATTAGCCCTCCATGCATAATGCCATTCAAACTATATAGTTTAAATGTTTCTTTTTGCATTCTGTCATTTCTAGCTTTTCTAATATTTGTTCTCTGTTTGTTATGTTTTCAATAGTTTATGGTCACTGAGTAGAAGTTGTTATGGTTGCACACTCCAGACCCATAAACAAGTTACTTGAGGCAATAAATAGTTATTTTCCTTTGGCTTTTTTCATTTTATGCTATTAATGCAACCAAGTCTCAACACTGCTTTTATGCATTCGACTTTATAGTCACTTTTCCATCACGCATTCTAATGTATAAAGTACATCCCTGTATAGAGAAATCCATTTGTTGCTTTTGCTGCATATATGCATATTTACATGTATATATGCCTCTATGTCCATATGCACATATGCACATTTTCATGTATGCATGTATTCATCTAGGCTTCTATGTATACCTGTATGCAATTGCTTATACATGCATCCATGCATTTATGGATGTGCCACTCTAGCCTTGTAGGAATTTATTTTGTTCTATGGATATTGCATATAGGAACACTAATTAGATCTTTCACCGTAGACAACAGTTGTTTTCATAAATGCCAAGTCGAGCTTCTATGTTTCAAGCTACATATATACTCAGACTTAAAACTACTTATTTATGATCTTTATTGTTCCATTTTCGTAGACATGTTACTATTGCAATCAAATGTGTAAAGCATTCATGTCCAAAGAAATTAGAAACAGGAGTGGCAATATGTTACCCAACCTTGTGTTATGCCTTTATAGCAGTTTTTTCATTGCATTTCAAGAAAAGCAGAAACTAAAATTTTATTCATATTATTTCATCTATGGCATTTAGAGCTTTTGCAATAATTATTACAGGCATAGAGTTCAGTGTTAAATAGTTGTATTGTTCATGTCATGGCTTCAACATTCTTCATGTCAAATTGCATTATGTGACAAAGTTAACATGTAAAAACCAAAGTGTCCATTATGAACACTTATTGCATTCCATGGGACCACATTTCTTTGAGCAGTTTTTTCGAACAATTCGCTTCCCTTGTGTATGCTTCCATATTTTGCATATGTGCCTATGAGCACATTAACTATAACAGTTCACAAAATTCCTTTATTCTTTATGCTTTCATCATAGCAAAAAAAGCTCAAAGCAATTGCAGACTTTAGGTTTACAGAACACAGGCTTATAGAACACAAAAACAACACACAAAAGTAATAGGGATGCATAGCAAGTGGCTTATCTCTATATTAAATGACCAAAGTACCCTGCCCACGTGTGGCCATCAAGCCATTCCAGCGCGTTCACCTCCAGCCAGATGCCATTTAATGCATTTAATTTGCATTCATGCATTGCACTCGCATTTTCCTGATATTTTAATGCATTAAATCTGCATTCATGGATTGCGTACCTCTAGCTGCCAACTTTTACACTATGCCTTTGCTTAAATTTATTTAATCATTTTATGCGTTCGCATTTTCCTGAATTTTTAAAACAAAAATGATTTATAAAGCCACTCAGACGAATAGAAAAATAGATAAATGCTAATCTTCCAATATTAAAATTAGCTCTCCAAATTCAAACTATACAAAAAAAAAAGTAATATGTTATATGCTGAAATGTGATTGGCCAATGCTCCCAGTTAAAAAGCATTCCCAGAAAATGCATAGGCAAATTAAAAATGGGTTCACAGGAAAGAGCTTTTGATTCTGAATCCATATGCATACTTTGATTAGAACTAGTGGCTGAAGGTACATAATTCATTGATACAAACTCAATGCATTGAATGGCATCTGACTAAAGGGGACGCTATTTGGATTGCTAATTAGTCTTTGAATATATAACAAGGTTCAAGGAGAAAACTCTCATTATCGCACACGTTGACATAATTTTGGTTCCAAAGCTCTCTTTATGGGACCGCTTTGCAGTAATAAAAAATATACAAACTTTACAGGGCTCACATGCATGAAGTAAAATGGACAAGAGGGTTTCTACATAATTCCTATCAAACACAGATGAAACCTTCTCATTTCAACAAGAAATTCGAATAGATAATACTAAAAGTAGTTTAAAATATCAATTTATAATCAAACTATAAGAATGCCTTAAAGCACTATGAAACCCTACTTGCATTTCACAATTGTGAACAAAGAAAAAGGTTCATTCTAGAAACTCACTCTGTACTCTTTTCTTGAAAAATTTGCTACAATTGCACAATTTAGGTTTACATTGTTCCAAACTTCTCATTACAGCACAGGTTACTAACACATTGGTTCTAAAGCTCTCTCTATGGCACACTCTACAGCAATTGAAGATATATAGTCTTTACAGGGCTCCCATGCAGTCAACAAAATAGACAAAAGGGTTTTTACATAGTCCCTTTCGAACAACATTTCATGCATCCACATTTATTCCATGAGTTTTGTCAAACACTTCACTTGCCTTTTGTATGCTTCCATTTTTTGCATATGTGCCTATGAGGACGATAGCTATGGCATTTGACAAAATTCTTCTATTTACATGCATCCATGCATCTTGCCCAGAGATACACATATACATGCATCCATGTGTACTGCAATACATGCATCTATGTATACACATATACATGCATCCATGTGTACTGCAATACATGCATCTATGTATACATGCACCCATGGATATGTGTATCTATGCAACTTCATATGCAATCCATGAATATTTCCATACATGCATATTTAAGCATTTATGTATCCAACTATGCATCCATCTATCTATCCATGCAACTATGTTTCTATGTATTCTTCTACCTATAGATGCATCCATGCATATATGTATCTGTGCTTCTATGTGCATATGTATACAGGCATCTATCCATATATGTGTCGATGTATCTATGGATACATCTATTCATAGATACATGTATCTATGCATCTATGGATACCATGATAGATGTCCACATCCATGTATCTATGGATACATGTATCAAGTAGCTCGTTAATGTGAAATGTGCCCAAGGATAATTATACTTATTTCTCTCTTTTAATTGTTATATATTCAAAGACTAATTAGAAATCCAAACAGCCTCCTCTTTAGTCAGATGCCATTCAATAATTTTGCATCAATGAATTATGTACCTTCAGCTATGCTTTCAAAGAATAAGTCGACAGTGTGTTGCTTTGAGCTTTTCCGTTGTCATCAAAGCATAAAGCATAGAGGGATTTTGTTAAAAGTCATGATTATTGTCCCCATAGGCATAAATGCAAACAATGGGAGCATACAGAAAATAGGTGAACTGTTTGACAAAACTCATCAAAGAAAAACTATTATATATGATTATTTGTTTACATATTCATTCATTTGTAGAAGAAAAAATGGGAAACTAATACAACAGTAAATAGTTATAACCCGCGAAAAGAATCAGACTTGGAACAAGAGCAACATCCAAAAAATTGTGCTTTAAAGTACCTAATGCACTAGACAATTTATCATAGCACAATACAAATTTTCATTTGCACATAGATAGACATATGCATTTGTAGCTATATGCAAATATGCATGAATACATCCTTCCATGTAACATATGCATTTGTACCTATATGAAATATGTATGGATCCATGTATACATGTATTCATTTCTCCATCTGTCCATGTTATTATGTTTTCTGTGTATACATGTGTCTCTCAATGCATCCATGCATATATCTGTGAATAGCTCTACGTTTTTCTCTATCCATGCATTTATTGTTTTATAGCGCATCAGCATTTGCATTTTTTCAGTTTCATGACCTTCCATATTAATTGTTTTCATTTTATGTTTTTTTACAAGTTTTTGGTAATGCTGATCCATCTTGTTGTATCTGTTTCCATTTCTACTACAGACGGTCTAATCATTCCAATGGTTACATATAAGATGTTGGCTGCTCAAAAACAAAATGTACATATATTTACATATTTTAAATCTACATTAGCTTGGGTGATTTCTAAGACAGTTTATTATCATCATATTCTGAATTGTGTTCTTCTTGGAGACTTTTAGAGCTTGTCTCTTGAAAGTGACTTACTATTATCAAGTATTTGTAGTATTTTTCTTACTGTATTGTTTTATTGTGCAATTTGATTCATTACAAGTGGTATTACAGAATAATATTGGCACTATGAAGACAAGGAAAAATCATATATGTTATTTTAGAGTTCATTTTAGGAAATATATATCTCTCTAATTTGTTAAATATTTTATCGGTTTTCAAATATTTTTCAAGGTCATATTCAAGTTATTGCAATATAAATTCTAAGGTAATATCCTTAAATATCATTATATTTTTATATCTATTCTTCTCTTGTCGCATTTTGAGGAACCTCAAGGATCTTGGCACCTTGTTCAGTACGAAGGAGAGTGAGAAATGGGACATGAGTCTTTTTCCTGTGTTTGTATTGAAACACTCAGCCCTATGATGATTTTAAAAAGCATAACCAATAACAAACTAGACATTCTTCCACCCTTTGTTCGAAGAAATGATCACTTCATACCCTATTCATTCCATTCATTTCCATTTCCACCCTTCCACGTCCTTTCTTCTCAAATCAAATACATTTCAAAATCCATTTATATGCTTGCCTTGTATCACACCAATCTGTTGCATTCCCTTTTTCATTCAATCCATCTCCCTCATTCAAATTTTTATTTCTCGCATTTAATTTTAAGCATGTAACTCAAAAATGATAAATTCCTACCATTTACATTCCATTCATTCTCATTTCTAGGGTCGCACATCCTTGCCTCCCATATCAAATACTTTTCATAACACATTCATATACCTTACTTGCATCTCATCATTCTCTCAATTCCCTCTCTTTGTTGCACTTACATAGCTCATTCTTCTTTATTACCCTTATATAGCTTTATCTATCTATAGCTCAAATATACCTTCATCCATCACAACAAAATTCACACCATACCAGACAGAGGAAAAAATGAAGAAAATATCAAGGTTATGCAATTAAACATTGAGGGCTTTCAAAATAACTATCATAACATCTAGTTGTATTCAAGAGTTCTTTTCAAAATGTTTTTTCTAAATCCTGTTTATTACAAATACCTAAGAGCACGTATCACAGTTTCTTGGAGACTAAAATGTATCATCAGATTTAACAAATATTTCCATGTATACATGCATTCAAATGCATCGTTAGATATCCTTTATACACTTGTTCAAAAAACAATAATGTATTATTCTTTTGTTTCGATCATAAATGTTTTTTGTATATCTTTCAAATGCAAATTGTTTCTGACATTTCTAACTTTATGCACGCAGGAATATGTAGATTCTTGTTTACATACCAAATTACATGGGCTCATGTACACGTGGCTCCATGCATAGATGTTTGCATTCATCCATATATTTATGCATTCCTTCGATATATGCATTGCTAATAAAATGAATTGGCTTACCTTCCACCTGATTTCCTCTTTCGATTTTAATCTTTGCCAAAGTCACAAAGGTGTTTTCAAAACGTTTCCTGGCTCTTTCCTGTCTGCGCTGGCGGGGGCATATGGATTCTTCGTTTGCCAGGTCGCAGGTGAGGATCATGTAAAATCCATGCGTAACCACGTGTTGCATGGATCCATATTTTTTCCCAGTAAGCTTCCCTTCGTTAATATTGCGATTTGCTTCAATAAATTGGTTCTTTCTCCTGTTTTTCGTTTAATGTTGCATAGGTACAAAGTTTGAGTCTCATCGTGCTTTCAGACTCGTTCAAATTCTGAGGATGCTTTCCACTCTTGTGTGCTTTATGTGCACATCGATACATGTATACATGCATACATGTATACATACATGCCTTAAGCATTGTTACAAATGTTTCTCTCATTAAATTTCAATGCAAAGTGCTATAAACATGTGAATTATTTAAGTGTGGCTAGATTGTATCTTACGTAATAAGGTTCCTTATATCTTTGCAAATGATTTTTTGTTTAATATATATACACAAAGATATCTATTCGTATTACATAAACAAGATTAAAATCTTATTTATAATAAAATCAATAGCTTTCTAGTGATTCATCTAAGAATTTATTGTAATATAATTACATTGTTCTATACACAAAAATATGTTTTCGTATTACATAAGCAAGATTAAAATCTTATTTCTAATACAATCAATAGCTTTGTATAGAACTAACTTTCATATTACATTAAAAAAAAGATTAATTGATCTTAGTATAGTTTACAAATAGACCTTACACTATACACAAAAATATGTTTTCGTATTACATAAGCAAGATTAAAATCTTATTTATAATACAACCAATAGCTTTATATAGAACTAACTTTCATATTACATTAAAAAAAAGATTAATTGATCTTAGAAACATTTACAAATAGACCTTACACTAGCACACTAAACATAATTTTATTTACAAATAGACATACAAGCAAAAAAAAGAGGTATGGTAAACTTTATTTGCACATGCATATAGATATGTGTCTATATGCAATAATGCGGACACATGTAAAGAATGCAATATTTTTAGTGTCTGGTCACATGTTTTTGTAAATTCTTGCAAATGATATTTGATGCTTAAGAACATCCTACATCAAATCCTGAGAATCTGAGCTGATCTAATGAATTTTATGGGCCAGGCTACGGAGACGCAAAAAATTAGCGGCACATTGTTCATAAGGCAATTTATTTCTCCCCGCTTCTTCTGATTGATATCAGTAGTCAGAAAGACTTCCCCGCGCTTTGAGGACTTGTTCCAAATGCCGAGGATATTTCTTTTTTCTACTCTTTGTGATCTAGGTCCAGATATATGTATATATGTATGTATATATAATAGATAACATAAGTATTATTTACAAACATCAAGATTGGTTTTTACTAATAATTTAAAACATAACAAGAATAGCATTTTTTAAGCCTAACAAGACTAGGATGCTCTTTGTTCCCAAATGTATACGCACTACAAAAATACAAGTATTCATTGCATATCTATAAAAAATTCCACGTATACATGGTACCCAAAAATTCAATTTTGCATGCATCCATCGACACATGTCAACTGTTCAAATCTCTTTATGGACCATGTTCCCCATGGACCCTAAACATTCCACGCATTAATGCACCATTGCAACTTATTTCAAACTTTCCTACCTAAATTTAATACATTTATATTCCTATCTCCTATCTAATTACTTTTTCTCACTCATAGCTAGATGCTTTTTACCTCTCGGCAGGAACTCGACGCTTGCGTCACTTGTTTCAAATATGATATGATTTAATATTTGAAAGGCAATTTTTTAGGAATAAGTGTCAATTTCTCATTTATAAGAAATAATATTGCACATTCAAAAAAATGGATCGATATGAAATTATATCCTTAAAGTTCACGCAGGGCTAAAGCATGGATCATAAAATATAGAAATAAAAGTCACTAGGTGGCAATGTAACAATAGTAGAGGGAGCGTAGGGGGAAGGAGGGTTTTGTTCACCCAAATTTCCCCATATATCAATGGGTCTGAGTGTCAACAAGATAGTTCCATCCATCATTTACAATTTATTTATTTATTTGTAGAGTCAATTGTCAAACTTAGGCCTTAGCGATGAGCAAACAAATGATATTTTTTTGTGGTGGGACGAAGTAGGGGAAGATGAGTGTGATATCCATTTTGGTAATTAGACTAAGCATTAAGGATGACACTTTTTTTTTCAAATTTATTTTTTTGGTTAAGTATTAATAATAAGGGATACCTTCTCTCTCTCTCTTTTTTGGTAAAGGTGGCTGAGCCACAAAATATAATATATTAAAATAAAAAGTATTACAAGTTGAAGAAGAGTTGCCAGAAAGAGAAAAATTGCAACTCAAGAGAGTGCAAAAATGAGCCACAAAGGCCAAAATGATAAGAACCAGGAGACATAAAACTAGGAGACCATTACAAAAACCTGGTGAAAGATAAGAAGTTACAACAAAGTGAACAATCAAGGAAAAACAAGCCTGCTAGAGGTTCGAAAGATTTCATGAAGAAAGAAGCAGCTGAAGATCCAAGACCAAAAGTGGAGAGTGAAAGGTCCTAAAGAAACAAAAGCCTCCAACTCGAAGATCTGAAAACCCTACAAAAAGTGCCAAGGAAATGAGCTTTCTTCCAAAAAGATGTGCCAAAAATAGTGGAAACAAAATTTTAAAATTGGAAAGTTTAGTCAAGAATCCTCAAGATGTGCTTCCCTCCGAAGAAGTAATATCAGAAGGCAGCGGGAAATGTGGTTCTTCGTGAGGTTCGATTATTGCATGCTAAATGAGGAAGCGAATTGCCTTGTACATCATATATATTGGATCACTGACTGAGTTACCATACTTTTGGGATAACATTTTAAGACGAACTTTGAATTCACTATTATTTTCATTCAGAAGAGCATAAGCCATTGCAGAAAAAAGCTTAGAAAGATGGAAATAAGTATGGAGGTGTTGTCTGCTTATAATACCACCAACCAAGCAAGAACCCTATAAAATGTCATACCTTTCAAGTGTTGGTTGTAATGAAGATAGCGGGTAGACATGTGGCAGACGATAAGTCCCTGCCAACAATTTGACCATTTCAATGTCACCCAAGATATCCATCAAATTGGAGACAAACTAAGAAGCCATTTCATATGGCAACATCATCATGTGCATGTCAAGCTAGTCAAAACCCAATACAATCTGGATTGCATCAAGAACTTGTTTGCATTCAAATGAAAATGCCCTCCTAAGTTTTTCCTCAGAACATGGAGAATCCAATCTGATTTCATGGACGTGGGGAGGGACAAGCACTCTAAATAGATTGTCCATTTGCAGAACAAAAATGCAATAAATCTCCAGAATTCAACAGATGAAGTAAAGACATTGCCAATAAAAAAAATAAGGACTTTTAAAAATGCTTGGATACATGGAGGGATACCTTCTCTTTCAATATGAGTTCTTTGACAATTATAAATGAAAGCCTTTTTTACTAAATGTCAAGGATGAGTGGTATCCATTCTATTAAAACTTTGTTGGTGTATGATCTTGAAGTCATTTTTTATAGTATTAGGGAAAGGTATGATATCAACTTCATCTTTTATTTAAAATGTTAGCTTAAAGCACTTGACAAGACAAGAGTATCCATTGTGCCAAATTCACCTTGCCTCATCCCTTATGGTATCAAATTTGTAATGCACTCAATAAGGCAAGGTTATCCACTTTGCCAATGTAATGTCCCCTATC
>VDFB02132806.1:0-29077 GCA_007258455.2 Sequoia sempervirens | reverse complement strand
CATATCATGAGCCTATTGGTAATGGAGCCTTATTATATTTTCAACTCAAAGGTTTTGTTTTAGTTGTGTTCAGATCCTTGTAAGTAGATGCATATTTTATTTTAAGCTATCACTTCTCCATTGAGACCTTTGTTTCACAAACAAAATTATTTTTAAAATAGCCTACCAATTGACCTCATGTATACCACACAAATGTATGTAAACAATAAACCAAAAAATTACGCAATTGACCATCCACACTTATTTGGTGTACCCATTGCACACCAAGGTGTGATTGATAGTAATTATGGTTATTTGGTCAAATGTGGGGTAGAGAATGATGATGTTATACCTAGTCAAAGAATACTTTGCCATGATCAAAATTAGTTTAATTCTTTTTAAGGCAACTGTAAGAGATAAAAGTGTATATTTTAGTTTCTAAGTGTTTGTTCTCAAGAATTTGATATTTTTTCTCATTTTCATGATGTTTAGTTTTTTTATAGTCCATTTCATTGGGATTTTGGCTAGTTGTAAGCCTTGTTTTAGTCTTGCTAAGGGCTAATTGTTTGGAGGCTTGTTGTTTTTCTTTGGTAACCTTCACTGTTATGGTTTTTGTTTTTCTTGACAGTTTGTTGACTGCTCTCCTTCTATGTATAATATTTTCTTTACATTGTTTCAATACTAAAAAAAATAACTTATTTTATATTTATTTTAATTTTATATAATATAATATGTGAAAATAATGGTAAAATTAGTATACTTATATTTTGATGGAATTGATTTAGTGTAATACTATATTGATATGTAGTATATTTTAATAATTGATACTTATTATTTTGACTTATCTTTGTTTATGTTAATTTTCATACATTTATTGTTTGTTTATTATTATTGCACCTTCATTTATTTTTTCTCTACTTTAAAATTGTTATTACGGTTTTAGGGTTCATTTATGATTATTATAGCTTCACCATGGCTCAATCTTGAGGAATGTGAAAATGAACCAAAAGTTCAAATATTCAAATTTGAATTCTAACTTTCTTCTCCTTTTATATTAGGTTGATAAACCAACTTGGCATAGATTTGCATGACATGTTACTATATCATGATATTTAAACACATTTTTAATGCACAAACATACTTTCATAAGAACAACAATTAAGAAGCGCTCCAATTCTAATAGACAAAAATTGAATCAAATTTATAATATCTTCATATAGGCTATTTGTATGTTTGTATATGTTGTCTTTGATATCTCTAGTCATTAGTAATTTAATAAGAGTGTAGCATTATCACTAGCGGGTGGAGCTTTTAGAGAGTCTACAAGGATTGAGCATGGATAAATTATAGGCCTTCTTCCCTAATACCATTCTTGTTGGTAAGTAGGTTGGATTTGGGTGAATATGTGTAAGTTATGATATTTTGAAACACTCATAAATGTTTAATGTATTCTATTTATTGTAATTGTTGAGTGTTTGAAATTCAACATCCAATACCATAGTAGTTCTTTGATAAAATTTTGATTATATGAAAATAAAATCTTTATGCATAGAAATATACATGATGAATACTTTCGAATGCAATGCCATTGGGTAGGTGTAGACTGATATCATTCCACACTTTCATATAACTTCCTCCATGTTGATTCGTTTCTCTCTATAGTTTATAGATTTAAGGTTGGAATTTTCCTACAATAATAAGTAATAGGGGAGAGGATTTAGTAGTCAAACACCCTAATTTTGTGCTTCTCAAAATCCTATTTGGAAATTTCAAATCACTTCCAATTTTTTATAATAGGTTACTTGACAAGTCCCCTACTTATGACTAAGGTTTCAAGACCACATCATCAAATATGATGCCACCATCAACATGTACTTTGTTGAGGCATCCAAAAAGACCCATAAAAAACTTAGACCAATAATTATACGTTAAATCATGTTTTATTAGTGTCCTGATGTGGCATCACATAATTTTTTGCTTTTTATATCCAAGGAATACATTTCATTTAGTTATGGGTAATCATCATCAAAACTAACAACTTTAAAGTCATAAATGTTGGTGTAAAACTATTAAAAAATATTGGATATTAAATGAAAAATGCTATACCAACTATTGGAACATGCTCACCTTTCCCCTAAGTAGTATATTCATTTAATCATTAGATCTTATACAACCAATCATAGGTTCCTAATAGTTCTTAATATTTTTTAAATGTATTCTACAATCTTGACATTTTAGGATACTACATATTTTTCAAACATTTTGACCAATTGACTAGGGGAATCCATGCATAGTGATACTCGTTTTAAGTTTAAAAATAATAATAATTTTTTAGTAGTTAATTCATTTTTGTTTTTCTCTTCCTTAACTCATATGCATGTGTTCTAAGAACCCCTCAGAACAAAATTTGTAAAATTCATCTATCACGTTTCTTGAGATGAAGGGTACACAATTGGAGTATACAATCATGATATTTGATATACCAATCAGTTACAATTGTTTAATAGTTTTATAAATACTTTTCAACATAATCCTTTTAAAATATAATCCACAAGCAATACATTCTAGGAGATGAAATCATCAAAGTTTTATGTCATTTAGATCATATATGCCTTATCTATACTTCCACATTTTGCATACATGCTTAACCATAAAATTACAATTGTTTGAAAGTTTTTGAAGCCCTTTTTACAAATCTATTTAATTCATGTATCTCTTTAGTGTGTATTGTACCATTGCATTCCATGAGTATATAATTCTTAAAGTCATAATGACAATTGTAGAGAGAAAGTTGCATAAGAAATTTTATTGAAATAACTTCTCTCACAAGGAAGTGTATGAATTTGCAATGGCATTCTCCATAGATATTCTCAATTTAGTGGTATTTTATTTTCTAATATAGATAATTTTATTATTGAATAACAAAGTAATTTAGTTTTTTTTTTAAGTTATATATCATTAAATGATTAACTTTACCTACAATTACATTATGTTTCATTTTTTTGATGTTGCAAAAAAAACTACTCTTAAGAGTCATGCTATAATTTTCTAGATTTTATTTTTTTCAAATTATATTTCATAATATTTAAGTTTTAAAATTTCACCAAGTAATGTGAATTCTATAACCATTTTATGATTTCCTGTTTTTGCTAAAACTATCAATTTTATATTACATTTAGTATGCTACTTTTAGGGAAACTACTCACATTTTTATTATTCCTCAAATTCCTTTATAGGTTTTATTGTATCCAAACATTTTATATTTCTTAATTTTGTTGAGTAATTTAAATTTAATGATTTTTTATGACTATCATATTTTTGTTAAAATTATTGATTTTTATATTGAAATTTAATGTGTTGATTTCAGTGAAATTACTCACATCTTTATGATTCCTCAAAATATTATTGGGTTTTACTCCTCTTTAGTTTTCAAGAGCATTTTTTTTTTAAATTTCATTGAGTAATGCCAATTCTATTCTTGATTAAGGACTAGCATGTTTGTTAAAAACTGTTGAGTTGCATTGAACAATTTTATAGGTTAGGCTTCATTGTTCTACCCAAATTTGATCTTCTAGTTCTAATACATAGTTGTAGGTGGAATAAATTTGAAATAACATGAATTTAGTAAGAATTTGCTAATTTTTTGTAACTAGTAATTTAGAGTGTATAGGTGCCAAATAAATAAAAAGTGGGGAATAGTAAGTAATTTAGTCTACAACCTAATTTGTAGTATAGTACAACATATAAAATTCTTTGGTTAATTCAAATCAAATAAAGTGTAAAAATTTGATTGATTGTTACTCTCTACCATTTTATGTTATTAGATGGACATGCGTATTGAATTAGACATGCATGCATTAGCATTAGTTATATGAAAGCTTGGTTGTCTAGGAATACATGTTGCACCAGATTCCTTCAGATTGTTAGATCTTTCATGAAGGGTCAGACTTCTTTAGTTTGAAGTAAGGCTGAGGAAGCCTATGACTTTATGATTGGGTGGAAAAGTGTCTTGATGTTGCTCTCTAGCTCTCTCGCTCACTCGCTCACTCCCTCTCTCGCTCACTCCCTCACTCCCTCTCTCACTCACTCACTCCCTTTTTCTCTCCCTCTCCCTCTCCCTCTCCCTCTCCTACAAAATTTGAAGACCACATAGTTTATCTCCTCTTCAACCTTCTTGATTAGAAACAATGTATTTCTTGTAATTATAATATGTTACAATTTCTATTGTAGATTTTATCATTGAAAGTTTAATTTATAATGATAGTTAAGTTGTATGATAGTTATAATATGTTACAATTTCTATTGTAGATTCCAAAGCTTGCTTTAGGTGTTGAAACTTCAAATGGCTGCCATCAAATTGTATGAGCATATAACAATAGCACTGAGTAACTGATATACCTAATCAAGAATTCTGAACAAGTCATATAAACTACCGCCCCCAAAAGAACAACACATTTTTTGGCTTCCCTTCCAAGGGAATTTTCTAGGCCTTGAACTTCTTAGCCACTCTATAGTCGAAAAAGTTTGAGATACAGAAGGGTTGATATTTGTACGTAACTTCAAACCCCTTCACAGAGATTTTAAGTATTTAAATGTAAAATATCCATTTTGCGGGCTGGGTCGCTGGCTGCCTGATTGGAAGGATTGAATAAATAGAGAACGTTTGCTATGTCAAAGATAGATGTTATAATCTGAATTTTAATTAATAAATATGGTCAAACATATATTTAGAGTGTTGGAGGAACAATAATAATGTTATATCTAATTAAAGAATGTAATGATCAAAATTATTTTTCAATTTTTTTAGCTCGTGTAAGAAATAAAAGTACATATCTTAATATTCAAGTGTTGTTTTGGTTCTAGGAAAATTCACCGCCAGCAATTCATCAAAGGAAAATTCACCCCACAGAATCATGCAATTAATTTTTCGTGCGGTGAATTGTCATGGCGATACCACCACAGAAAATTAATTGCCAAAAATTCATGCAATTAATTTTTCGCACGGTGAATTGTCATGGCGGTGAATTTTCCATCGGTGAATTGCACGGTGAATTTGCCGGATGCTATTTGTTGTTTTATATTTATTTTTGTTTTATTTAATTATAATATGTAAAAATGGTGAATTAGTATTACTTATATTTTGATGGAATTGATTTAATGTAATGCAATATTGATATGTAGTATATTTTGATACTTCTTATTAATTTTGATTTGTGTTTGTTTATACTAATTTTCATACATTTATTGTTTGTTATTAATGCATCTTCATTTATTTGTACTTTCATTTGTTTGTTCTCTATTCTAAAATTTCTATTGTAGTATTAAGTTCAATTTATGACTATATATAGGTTCAATTGGCTAAATCTTGTGGAATGTGTGAATGAATTCAAAATTCAAAATTCTAATTCTAATTCTAACTTTCTTGTTCCTTTATACTTGTTGTGAAAAGTTGACTTCATATAGATTTGCATTACATGTTGCTATTTCATGGTACTTAAACATATTTAGTGTAGACTCACTTTCATAGGAAGACCTTAAATTCTAATGGACAACACAGGAATCAAATTTGCAATGTCATCATATAGGCTATTTGCATGTTTTTAGATGTTGCCTTCAATATCTCATAATCAATCATTTAGCTTAGTAAAGTAGGTTGACCTAGGAGAACATACTCACATATTAAGTCAACAATCTCCTCAATGGTGTCCCTTGACACCACCTTAACAAATTCATTTATCAAGAAGACAAAGAAAGGAAAATATTCAAGAACATATTCTATTAGACCATTTCTATGAAATACCATTCAAATTTGTGTGATAAGATAGGTCCATCGTAGTTGAGATTGAACTCGTAACACTCAAGATCAAATTTTGAGATAGTCATTAGATTAAGGCCATTACTTTTTTAAAGGATGTGAATCGATTTAATACATCGTTATTATAATTATTCAATCATCAAGTCTAGAGTTAAATGATCCTATCTATCTCATTTAATTTTCATATATATATATATATATATATTTATTACAATTATCTATCCCAACTTTTTAAATCTAAGTTATTTTATACTTAATTGATTGCATTTACTATTTACGCTAGTTGATCAATGTAATGAGAATAAATATCTTACATTTTGGTGATCTAGACTATTAACCCTCTATAGGGTTTTGGACTTCTTTCTATATCTATTTTTCCATATTTAATTATTGTATTTTTATCACAAAATTGATTAGGGTTTGTATCCTTCATTGTCTTATGCTTAATAGTTATGTCTTTCTTTAGGGATTATTATTCATTCTATTGTCTTATTTTTATCCACCTTACCCACCTTTGTCTTTTCCTCTACAATTTTATTTTCAAATCTAATTTTCTAAATACATTCATTTTATAACGAAACCAATTTAGGTTTCACACTTTATTATATGTTGTATCTTTGATCCTTACAACACACACCCCCCCTTGTTGTCTTTAATATTTTGGATCTTTATTATGGATGTATTTTCCCCTTCCTCACCAAGTTGGCTTTATTTTTCACCATTATTTATTATGATACCTATTTCATGCCCTATGATAGTGATTTAAATACTACTTAAACCCTTTACACACTTGATACACCTAGGAACATTGATTCAAGTGATATTCTACCTAGTGAGCATATTCCTTTTCTATCTCATGATAGTTTTTTTTAATCCATGTGGCTTTCTTGATTTACCTTTCCTTAAACAATCTAATGATGTAGATACATATATTTCAACCTCACCTGTATACAAAGATGTAACTTTTCCATGCTTAGTGGTACACTTGTTGATTTGAGACAAGGTTTATAGTGATTGTGCTTCTATCACTATTGATGTGCCTATACATGATACATCATCTTCAACCTCCACATGAGGTTGTTAAGCCTAATGTAGTTAATGATAATATTTGTTGCAGGAACATCTAGTGGTGTAAGGGCAATCCTGCATCACCCAAAAATATGTTTTCCTTTATGTTTCCTTTTGTTAGCTTTTTGTAGATGTTTTTACATTTCTGAATACCCTTTTCATCGATTAAGAGTTCCCAACTTTCAGAATTGCATTTTTGTTTGTTCTGGTCAATTTCTATTTTTAACAGTTTTAAATTTGAAGGCGTGAGGAGGCAGAAATTTATGGGAAGCTTCAGGAGAGAAAAATAAGCACTTTGGTGAAAGAATTAGGTCAAGATCATTCCTGGTTTGAAAGTTACTCAAGTTTCAATTTTTGCTTGTTGCCCTAAAAATCCTTCCAACTCTAGTTTGAGGCACTAAACAATCTCGTACAAGCCCATAAATTGTTAGAACTAGAAGAGTGGGTTCTTGGTGTATTATTCACTATGATACCTTTCCAACAGTTCAAATGGTTCGAAAAATAGAGTCCCAAACAAAAGTTATGGCTTCCGGAAGTTGGTCAATTTTTGGAAAATTGCCAATTTTTGAATTAGGACTCAATTTTTGAATTTCAAATTGTAATTTTCAGCGCCTAACCACCAAAAATCATAATTTAAATGTTTTTTTGGCTCCAAAATTGAGAAGAATCTATTTATGGGCAAGTTTTTCTAATTTTTGGTAGCTTTCTGGGGAAAAGATCGCATACTACAAAAAGGGGAACTTCTATAATATTTTTTTAACTTGCATGTATTGTAGAACTCGAGGATTTGAGATCCTCTACATGCAATATTTTCATATTCTGAATAATAATAATATTCTTTGGTTGTGTTTGATTTTATGTGTCTCGAGTTAGCACCCTCCTTAAGTGGTATCAGAGTGGGTTTTCTTGAGCATGTGGACAGATCGTCGATCGTGAGGCAATTCACACTAGGACCATGGTTGTGGGTTTGAGATATTCAAGATGCCTCCAAGAGTTATTCTTGGTAGGTGTCGTGGCACTAGAGGTGGTAAAAATGCTAGTGGAAGAGATCCATTGGTAGTCAAGGGTTTTAGAGCCCACCAGAGACAAATTGATGCATTACAGGAACAAATGAGAAGAGGGTTAAACTCAAGAAGGAGAGAAGAAAGCTAGAATGAAGAAGAGGTGGAATATTTAGATGTAGGAGAGGAAGAAGTGATTGATCAAGATCAAATGAGACTAATAAGGGCCATATGGAAGATCGTAAAAAGACCTAGATTAGAAGTTCCTAGTTATTCTAAAAGTATGAACGCAAAATAGTTGATCGACTGGATCAAAGAGCTAGAAGAGTATTTCAGGTATGAAGAAATAGAGGACCCAAATCGGGTTAAGTTTGCAAAAAAAAAGTTGAAGGGCCATGCAAATATTTGGTGGAAAGAGGTCCAGTTGGAGAGAAATCGAAGAGGAAAAAGAAAGATCAACAGTTGGGATCGCATGGTGGAGAAACTGAAGAAGAAATTCATACCAATGGACTACGAGTTGGATTTGCTGAAGAAATTGCAAGGGTTGAAGCAAGGAAATAGATCTATAAAAGAATACATAGAATATTTTTACAAGATGATCATTAGAACAAGCCATGTAGAGGACAATAAGGAGAAGGTAGCTCGTTATCTTAGTGGGTTATGATCGACCATTCAAGAGAAGCTAAGCTTAGTCAGAATAACCACCATTGAGGATGCATACCAATTTGCTCTGAAGGTCAAAGAGAAGTTGAAAAAAATATTTGGCAGCAAGCAAAAGGGATGAGGAGGCCAAAGCGAAAGGGGTAGTGGAAGATCTTTTGGAAATTGAAATGAGGATGAGAAGAAAAATGGAGATGTGGGTACCAACTGAGGCTAGAAGAATGATTACTTCTACCACCCTCGTGATTAAAGAGGTAGAGGATGAGGAAGATCTGGGCAAGGATCCAAAAGAGGTGGTTTCAGAGGAACTTGCTTCTAGTGTGGTGAAGAAGGGCATTGAGCCTATGAATGTCCACAACACGAAGGAAGGATAGATAGAAGGCCAAAAGGTTGTGCAAGGGTTGCACATGTAGATGAGGAGGCTCAATCTGAGCATTTAGATGATGTTGAAAGAGGAGAATCCCTAGTGGTTAGAAGAGCCTTGGTGTCAGAAGAGAAGGAGCAAAAATAGAGGAAGAATTTGTTTTGCACAAGGTGCAAATGTGAACTAAAATGTTGTGATGTCATTATTGACAGTGGGAGCACCGATAATCTGGTGTCAGAAGAGATGGTTATGAAGTTGAAGTTGAAGAGGGAAAGGCACCCACATCCATATCAGATTTCCTAGTTACAGAAGGACCACAAAGTTCTAGTCAATGAGCAGTGCCTACTGAAGTTCAAGATCAAAAGTTATTGTGATGAGGTACTCTATGATATCATCCCCATGGATGCATGTCACATATTATTGGGGAGGTTGTGGCAGTTTGACAAGCAAGCTATACATGATGGCCATGCAAACACTTATTTCCTAATGAAGGATGGAGTCTGCCATAAGTTGAAACCCCTGAAGGAGGCCAAAGAAAAGGTATGTAGTAGTGCTAGAGTTTGTTATGTTGATGGAAGGAAATTTTTAGAAGGAATGAATCATGGGCGTATGTGTTATGGATTGATTCCTAGAATGGATAAGTAAGATAGTGAGAAGGTGCTAGTAGAATTTTCTATATTATCGGATGAGTTTCAAGATATTGTTTCTGATAATGTACCTGAGGGTTTACCACCAATGAGGAAGATTAGTCATCAGATTGACTTGATCCCAGGAGCCAGTTTTTTAAATAAGGCAACTCACAGAATGACCCTTTTAGAAAATGAGGAGTTGAACAAACAAGTTCAAGAGTTGTTGCGAAAGGGTTTGATTTGAGAGAGTCCGAGTCCATGTGCAGTTTCTATAGTACTAGCACCAAAGAAGGATGGGAAGTGGAGAATGTGTACAATCTCTTGGGCCATAAACAAGATAATAATCAAGTATATATTTCCTCTGCCAAGGATGTATGACCTGATGGATTGTTTGAGTGGGGCTCAGTACTTCACAAAGATTGATATGAAGAGTGGGTATCACTAGATCTAGCTTCATGAGGGAGATTAATGGAAGAATGCCTTCAAGACCAAAGAGGGCCTATATGAGTGGTTATTCATGCCCTTTGGGCTAACCAACACACTGAGCGCACTCATGTGGCTCATGAACAGGGTACTGAAAGAGTTTCTAGGGAGTTTTATTATTGTGTATTTAGATGATATTTTGATATTTAGTAAGTCACTGGATGATCATTTAATGCATATTTGTAGAATCTTTGAGAAGTTGAGAGAAGAGAATTTGTTGATTAATCTGAAGTGTAGTTTGTGAAGGATAGTGTACTTGGGGTTTGTTGTCTTGGAAGAAGGTCTCAAGATGGACCCAGAGAAGGTGAAGGCTATTCTGGAATGACCTACCCTAAGAACTGCTACTGAGGTGAGATCTTTCCATGGTTTGGCCAGCTTTTACAAAAATTTCATTAGAAACTTTAGTAGTATTTGTGCACCCTTGACTGAAACAATGAGGGGATAGGAAGGACTTCAAGTGGAGCACAAGAGCAATGAAAAGTTTTGATCTATTGAAGTAGAAGGTGATAGAATAGCCCGTTATAGCCCTCCCATATTTCAATAAGGTGTTTCAAGTGGATTGTGATGCTAGTGGTTGTGCCATTGGAGCAATGTTGAGCCAAGAAGGTAAGCCCATTGCCTATTTCAGTGAAAAGTTAAATGATGCAAAGAGAAAGTACTCTGTATATGATCAATAATTTTATGCAATAGTTCAAGCATTAAAGAAATAGAGACATTATTTGTTGCCAAAGGAATTTTTTCTACATACTGATCATCAAGCATTATAGTACCTGAATAGTCAGGGAAAATTAAATAAGAGGCATATGAAATGGGTAGAAATTTTATAGAGTTATACATTTGTTTTAAAGCATAGGAGTGGGAGGTTGAATAGGGTTGTAGATGCCTTAAGTAGGAGGAAGAGATTGTTGAAAGAGATGTAAATTGAAGTGGTTGGGTTCGATGAACTCAGGACATTGTACCCTGAAGATCCTGATTTTGCAGAGGCTTGGAAAGCTTGGAAGGAGCCTGTTATAGTTGATAGGATGAAGTGGTTGGATTTCATAATCTAGGATGGAATGTTGTTTAAGGGAATTCAATTGTGTATTTTGAGGAGTTCCATGAGGGATAACCTGATAAAGGATAAGCACAATGGAGGAATGGCAGGATATTTTGGTCGGGATAAGACCATTGCCATTATCAATGACCATTATTGTTGGCCTCAGTTATCATAGGATGTGAAGAAGTTTGTGCAGAGTTGCATGGTATGTCAGATGGCTAAAGGAGTGAGCCATAATAAAGGGTTGTATCAGCCCTTACCTGTACCAGAGAGGTTGTGGGAAGATATAAGTATGTAATTTTTTCTTAGTTTGCTAAGGATACAGAGAGGGAATGATTCAGTATTTGTGTTAGTTGACAGGTTTTTGAAGATGGCACATTTCATCCCATGCTAGAAGACCCATGATGCACTCCACATTGATGACTTGTTCTTCAGAGAGGTGGTGAGGCTACATGGTTTGCAAAAGAGTATAGTCTCAAATCGTGACACCAAGTTTGTTGGATACTTTTGGAGGACCTTGTGGAAGAAGTTGAAAATGAAGTTGAATTTCAGTTCTGCACACCATCCACAGACTGATGGGTAGATTGAGGATGTGAAAAAAAGTCTGGGTAGCCTACTGAGATGCTTGGTAGGAGATAAACCCAAGGGGTGGGACTTGATCTTACCTTAGGTAGAATTTTCTTACAACAATTCTATCAACCAAAGCATGGGAAGATCACCATTCCAAATTGTGTTTGGAGGCTGTCCCAAAACTGCTCCAAAATTGAAAAAGATGGATCAAGCGAAGAAGACAAGTGTCGAAGCCGAAGACTTTGCGGAGCATATCAAGAATATAAATGAGAAGGTAAGAGGACATATTAACAAGATGAATATGCAGTATAAGGCAAAGGAAAATCAAAAGAGGAGGAATAAGGAGTTTCAGATTGGTGATGAAGTGATGGTCCACTTAAGGAAAGAAAGGTTTCTAGTGTCAGGAACCTATAACAAATTGAAGATGAAGAAGTTCGGTCCCTATAATATTTTGAAGAGGCATGATTCAGGGAATGCATATGAGGTAGAGTTACCGAATGGAGTCAACATTTCCCCCATGTTTAATATTTTAGATTTGATAGAGTATTATGAAGGTGGCATAGAGGAAGTACCAACAATGGAACAGTGTGGCATTCTAGCACCTACTTCAGAGAAGGAGGAGACTGAAGCAATCCTGGATAGTTGTGTGGAAAGGAGTACCAGAAATAGGCAATATGAAGAATATCTAGTGAAGTGGAGAGGAAGGCCTTTGGAAGATTCATCCTAGCTATCTAAGGCAGAGGTTGACCATTTGGGTTTTCCTCAACCATCTGAGACGTGATGGGGTCCCTTCTTAAATTACCCTGGGTGTCTGATGCAGGAACATCTAGTGGTGTAAGGGCAATCTTGCATCACCCAAAAATATTTTTTCATTGATGTTTCCTTTTGTTAGCTTTTTGTAGATGTTTTTACATTTTTGGATACCCTTTTGGTCGATTAAGAGTTCCCAATTTTTAGAATTGCATTTCTACTTTTTTTGCTCAATTTCTATTTTTAACAGTTTTGAATTTGAAGGCGTGAGGAGGTAGAAATTTATGGGAAGCTTTAGGACAAAAAAAAATCACTTTGACGAAAGAATTAGGTCAAGATCATTCCTAGTTTGAAAGTTATTCAAGTTTCAGTTTCTGCTTGTTGCCTTGAAAAACCTTTCGAGTCCAATTTGAGGTACTAAATGATCTTATATGGGCCTAGAAATTGCTAAAACCAAAAAATAAGCTCATAGAACATTCTTCACCTTGATACCTTTCCAATGGTTCAAACGGTTAAAAACACGGAGTTCCAGATCAAAAGTTATGGCTTCCGGAAGTTGGTCAATTTTTGGAAAATTGCCAATTTTTGAATTAGGACTCAATTTTTGAATTTTAAATTGTAATTTTCGGTGCCTAAATTGAGAAGGAGCTATTTATGGGTAGGGTTTTCTAATTTTTGGTAGCTTTTTGGGGAAAATATTGCATACTGCGAAAAGGGGGACTTTTATAATTTTTTGTAACTTGCATGTATTGTAGAACTCGAGGATTTGAGATCCTCTGCATGTAAGATTTTCATATTCTGAATAATAATAATATTTTTTGGTTGTGTGTGATTTTCTGTGTCTCGGGTTAGCACCCTTCATCAATATTTCTTCTCTATCTTATGAGTCATAAGATATTAATAATATGTTTAGTGATACGTGTAATAATAGTTCTTTATCTTCCCATGATAAGGTAGATGACACTTTTCATGATGTTTTACTTTATGAAGCACATTATTTTAATACAATTAGGATAAATTTATTTAGTAGTAATGATATTGTAAATTTACATGTCAAGTCCTTAATATAGGGTAAGTGCACAAATATGGGGGCCAAAAAGTGGTCAAATATGTGTTTTAATCTACAACACATTCATTCTTTGAAATGCAAATCTAGAACATATGTGTTATGGCTCAAAAAAATTATGATGTATATATATTTTATTGAATTATACCCCCATTTTAGATTTTTTTAAATTACACAATACATATGTATTATTTGAAATGATTAAGTTATAACACGTGCATTGTGCACATTATAATTCAAATTATAAAAATCTCACCCATCAGGATTATATTTAATACAAGATTAAGAGTTTGACCTAGATATTAGGCTCTCAAAGCCATGTTTTGCAACTAAAATAACATATTAAAATGTCCTCTTCACTAGATTTATATATTTTAGAATGAAATTCCATGAAACTATCATCAAAATGTCAATCTACTTGTTATCTTTATAGCTATATGGATTTTTTTTTTTTTACATTAAGTATTTTTAATTTTTTTATGATTTCATTAAATGCCTCAAATACATATATGTATTTATTTTTCCATATTTTTTATTTGTTTATCTAAATTTGAAAAATGTAAATACAATTTTTCTAAATAACAATCTATATGTTGATTTTTTTTTAATTTTGAATTATTTTTTGGAAGTAGGTGATGTGCACACTTTGTGATTAATTTTTCAAAATACATCCACTTAAAAATTATTAATAAAAATGCATCTTGTATTACATATTCTTATCTATATTTCAACCAATTAGTTTTTAAACTTTATTAATGAAACAATAACAAAAATTTATGTGGGGGAGGGGGAATATGGTTGTAAAGTAGATGCTATATTATGTTTTAATGATTAAAAATAAGATAAATTTTTTCTATGCTCAATGTTTGGCTCTATTAATCTTAATAATTTTCTTAAAGCTTTAGTAATTTATAAACTATATTCAAACAACTACAATCTTGTTCCTATCACACATTCAAAATTTCAATGTAGGAATCTTGAATTACTCATTGAAGGTTGGGTTTCACTCTTTCAAGAAAAAGTAGCCATTTATAATTCTCGGTTGGCTCCCCATTTATATGCACATCATGTATCCTCTTATGATTTTTCTATACATGAAGATAACATTTTAGTGCACGTATTTGGTGGTACCTTGGTTGATAGAGCTAAATAATGGTTTGATACATGTCATACCTATTATACACTATTCAATAATTTATCCTATACTTTCATAGATTACTATTGGCCTTAAACCTTGTTCTACTCACAATTCTCATTCTTCTCCTTCTAGTGACCCCTCCTTTGTGGATCCCATAGATTTTATTGTGAGGACCAATTTTTGGATCCTCTTGTGTTTTCTTATGATGCAATTTTGAATGATTGTGGATATAAACACTTAAATTTCAACATGACTAATTTTTTCATTAATTTATTTTCATCTTGTCCATTAATTTTTTTAACAATTTCTATTCTCATCTCATTGACTAAATTTTCTATTGTCACCTTAATTTCATCTTCTTGACTAAGTTTATCATTCTAATCAATCAATTTTATTGTCACTTTGTTGATTACTTAATTTCATCATGATAATTATTAAATCACCTTGTCAATTAATTAATTATGATATGCTAATTAATTCATCTCATTTAAGTCACTCTATATCTAATTAATTAAGAAATCATAACTAACTAACTAATTAATTAATTATATTTCTAACTAATCCATTCTCACATAATTATTTAAAGTAAGTAAATAAATAAATCTAATTATTCCTAGCCACATTCAAATATATGCAAATTTAGTTAACTAATTAGTTAATCCTACATTCCACCATGTCAATTTAGTTAAAAATTTAATCAACCCTAGATTCCACTCCATGTCAATTTTGTTGATTGTTTAAATCAAATTATTGGCTAAGCAATCAACTTAGTTTTCTAGTTAATCAAACTAGTTAAATAATTAATTTAGTTGACTAATTGATCAATGAAGTAAACTAGTTAATTAGATTAGTTGAATAATTATTCAATTTAGCTAACTAGTCAATCAAACTAGTTAAATCTAAATCAAACCTATAGTCCTGAAGAGAGATCACATTACTCTTGCTCCCTCATATTCAAATCTATGAATCCATCTCTTTATTAAACATTTTTAAAGATCTTACAAAAATTGATTATAATATTTGAACATCTCTAGAAACTCTAAAATTTTAAATCAAGTTACTAACACGCTATAAGAAAAAATACATATTTTTAAGCACCTACATTTCAATAATGGCACTAGGAAATTCAAATTAAAATTGATCTAAGATTTGCAAATGTTTCTAAATAAAAGTTGAATGTTATTTTTTGTTTCTTTTATTGTTCTAAAATTATTGCTTACATTTTTGCATGCTTAATGTGATGAACCCCTTCATTTATATTATATTTTAAAACTAGTTTTATTAACTACTCCTTGGAATCCAATTCATTACTGTATATATACTTGAGGTATACTCAACTTAAATTTCCACACAAACAACATTATCTCTCATTGAGAAGGTGGAACATGTTCTTGTGTATTAAAGTACAATCAAGTGTATCTGTTGAAGATTTTCGAGGGTATTTTAGTTGATATAATCTCATGTATTTATTTAGGTATCATAAGGCGCATTTAACTTCGTTGATTTTAAGCATTTATATCTTTCATGGTAAACAACTTGAATTACAAATGTGTAAGTGGGTTTAAATATGGGTGGAATGATGTAATATTATATAATATTTTATTGTATGATCTAATTTTTTTTTTTATTTCCTTTACTTACACTCTTTTCTTTTGTCAACTAAATGTTAGTAAGAAAAAATTACCATTCATATGGCATGCTAGTTAGTGGCAATTGATATATATTTCAAATAAATTTTTAACATTGATATTATTGTACTATGTTTATCACTAGAGTAGTTTGAAGTTTGAATGGAAATTAGACTAAGTTTTTCTAATTCTTTATATTTGAGAGTTTGATCCATCTAGTAGCCTTCACATACCGAATTATCTTAAAGGAATTTGTCTAGCATAATTCACATAAACTAAATATTCTCTAAATAATCATTACACATACTATAAATAGAAATATTTTTATCAAGACATGTATTGCTAGATATTAGAATTTTACATCATATTCTACTATGTAAAATTATTATAAAATTTGATCTTCAAATACTAGAGAAAAATAAGTTTGACAACCAAAGTCATTCATCTATGATTTGGATTCAATTAGTTAATAGTGAGCTAAAGGTAATTGTTGGAAGGGAATTGGCTAGCATCTAGAGCAGTCATGCAAAACCTACTGCAAACCTCCATAAAGAATTTTTGGAGCTTCTACTTGAAAGGACATGTTGGTTTTTTTTAGTGATTTTCAACTGGTTCTCAAGAAGTAATCTAAAGAGTAGCCAATTCTTATTTTCAAATACTTCAAGGGGTTGGCCAATGAATAGGAGATAGATTAGACACTTTTCTCCTTTGCACTTTAGGATCTACAAAAGCTAGGAGGCTGGTCCTTTATAATATCTGATAAAATTATACAAATTTGTAGCAAAATATTGTTACAACAAATATGTTCTCTTAAGATAGACCAAGAATTGCAATGAAACTCACTTAATAGGCTAGACTCTTGGAAGATTTGTGCATTTTTGGCTATGAGAACATAGAATAACATTAAGAAATAAGTTACAACCGTAAGGGAAATGTGATTTTGAAAATGATGACGATGGGTATGCAACCTAAACTCATATTTAGACTGGTTCCTTAAACCTAGGTTACAGGGTCAAAGAGAAATACAATTATATTCTTAGTTAACATATTTTAAACAAATTCCATGGAAAAATACATATCACTACCTTTCAATGACATTCTTTAGAATTTACAACCAATTCTTCATATCAATCCCTACATGTATTCATAACCCTTAAGATTTCTTATACAACAATTTAATCTACTACTTGAATAGAAGCCATAAAAGAAATATTCATTTGAAGAAAATTGCAATGATGAATAGTAATCATCCTTGATCAATTTATATTCATAAGTGAAATGAAGTATACAATTTAGGAGATAATTAATTGTAAAATTATCACAGTATTCTTGTGTATTCAGAATTTGTATTGCTATATAATAAGATAATCACTTTTACAATTATTCCTTGGACAACCTAGACTGAATTGTTACAAACTTATAAAAAAAATTCTTACAAAATCCAAGATCATTACAAAATGGCTCTAAATTCTATTTTATAGAAACAAGGGAGAAACAAGCTTCAATCCATGGACATATGTCACATTTTCGTTTGAAAATATTGTCCTCTAGAATCAGAAAAAAACAAGTACAACTGCTTTGTAAAAGATAATTTAGGAACCTTCACTAAAAGATAAAACAATTGAAGGGACCAATGTTCTAAAGCGTGCTTTGTACTGATCAAAAGATTTAAGCTCTTCAATCTCATCTAGAATGCTTGGCATAATCTTTACTTCAATGCACTGAAAAGATTTGAATTTGGATTTTATATGTTGCACTAATTTAACCATGTATGTCTCCACTTGTCCCACTAGCTTAGCTATATTCCATGTGGGCATAATGTTACGAGGTATATCATCTTAAAATATTTATCCTTTGTATATGCCTTATAAGCTAGCAATCCTAGGTATCCATTTATTTAGTATGCTTCCAAGTTTCTCTTGATCTTTAGCTATTCTAGCATAAGAATCTTTGATATGTGAGTAAGCTTGGTACAAATCTTTTAACTTCTCATGAATCTTTGATACCCTATACTTCAAGAATTCATCCATAATATTGTCCACTTTATTCATTTTCTTGTCTTGATCATTCTTTACATGTTCCTCTATCTTCTCAACCTTTTCAATAATCTTCTCCTTTTCTTTCATCAACCTGCTTACAATCCTTGATGTTGAGGAACTTGCTTCTTTAATCCTAGTTGGTGGAGGTGTTGCTTGTGTCTCTTGTATCTTGAACCTATTATATTCTACAATAAGCTTTATATGATATTTTAGCAATTAATCATAATCATCCAACAACTTCTTTGTAGTAGCTTCATTGAAATTTGTGGTGTTGACAACTAAGGAAGAAACTTGGGGGGAAGAAGAATATAATACTCTTTTTATTACTAGGCCTCCCCTCATTTCTTTCATAGATTCTCAACTTGAGGCTTAATGGTGTAAGTATATGAAACTAATTGATCAAGTAACATAAAATGGAATAAATCAAACAAGGTATAGATCAATTAAAGAGACTAATCCAATGAAATTGGTCTACCATTGTTAAAATAATTTAAATATCATGAAAGAAACCTAATTATAAACAAATTGAATCAATTAACAAAGTAAACATGCAATCCCATTGTGGATTGAATGTAAATTGGAGTGTGGTATGGATGTGGAGTGCTCAATTTTCCTAATCCATTATTGAGTTGATGCCAAATCACACAAAAATTTACACAAAAATTACTCAAATTGCTCAAGGATGAGTGGTAAATTTAGCATAGTAAGGGTGATTTGGAGGAATGTGAATGAATTTCATGTAAAATGGGAGGTATTTATATATTTTTGGAATGAATCAATGGTGAGGATTTAAAATGCTAATCAATGGAGGAAATTTAATTGAAGATGAAGACATGGATCAAGAAGTGGATCAAGGGTCCATAATTCATGGAGGCATGGATCAAAGATTTAATCAAGGGTCCATAATCCTTGAGAGATGAACAAATCCTTACATTTTAGGAAAGATGTTGGAGATATTTCGTGTAGATGAAAGAATTTGAATTTGA
This sequence comes from Sequoia sempervirens, assembly GCA_007258455.2. Taxonomy (NCBI): domain Eukaryota; kingdom Viridiplantae; phylum Streptophyta; class Pinopsida; order Cupressales; family Cupressaceae; genus Sequoia; species Sequoia sempervirens. The sequence goes on along the minus strand of VDFB02132806.1, from coordinate 9,865 downwards.
AAAAGGAAATATTCCATGAGAATATGATTTGTGCAAACTAGATGTATATTTATACAGAAAGAAGATTCAGTCTTATTGGCCGATGAAAAGAAATCTACATGAGAAAAATAAATGCAAGTATTTTCAAGCTTTTCTTTTATTTCAAGAATACAAATGGAAATGCTTACCCGACTGGTCTTTTCTTGTTCTTCAATTTCTCTACCTGAAAATGCTTTTATAAAAGCTCAAACCAGAATTATTCATGACGACATGAAATACAATGAGCATGAATAGAAAAATACATCAGAAAGATTGTTATGGCTGTGACTAAGAGGGCCGAAATACTTCAAAAAATGGAGGTCATCATTCAGATTTGTAGCAAACGACTTAACCCAGGTGTTTTCTGTAGAATCTCCATAAAAAAATAGAAGCAACAAGGAAATATGCCATGAAATGCTTTCCACAGTGCTTCAAAATCTCTGATGGCAACACATAGCTTCTGCTAGAAGTTTTGAAGGAAATGAAATGATATTTTATTTTCCTTCGTTTCTTTTGTTTGGGGTTCCCGTAATCTAGGTCGACATGCCTTGATTGCATTTTTTGTTTTATATTTTAAAAATACAAGCTATCGCCTATTGAGCATTGAGGGCTAAGACTCATGTCTTATGCCTTATATTTTAATAATCTTACACATGCCATATATTAATCCTTGTGACTTTATAAGTATTTGCTTTGTCTCTTATTTGGCTGAGTTATGCTTTTTGAATTTTGCATTCATTCTTTGAAAATGTAAAACATGTAATTTAAGTGATGACTTATAAATCACTTAAGTTTAATGTTACCTTTGATGCAAGATAAAGAACATGTGTTGATAAGATTTAGTCAAAGGAGGGATAAGTTGAGCTTTGAATTCCTATGCCTTGAATCAAGGAGATTGTTGAAGGGATTTTCCAACTTTTGGAGGAAGAATAGGTAAATTGGATGGCTTCATCATCAATTCAACTTTAGTTAAGGGGCCAAGTGGATGGGGCATGGGTCAAGGAGGATTTTAAGGCATTTGACTCCATGATTATTGCAATTTCAACCCTATTTTTGAGGGATTTTTAGTTATGCGAGACCCTTTGGGTGTATTTCAAATTTGGAGCTCATTGTGCCTAATTTGAAGGAGAAGTTTCAGTTTGATTATTGACCTTGGAAGCTAGTTGGATCCAAAATTCAAATTTTGAATTCTTGGATCCTTTTGTATATTAAGTCTTCTTCTTCTCTCATTCTCTCTTCAATTTTGGCTAGTTCACCTTATGCTACTTGTAATTTTCAGAGTTCTTGAGCAGAGGTGAAGAGTTTGTAACTCATTTTTAGTGATCAATACAACATTGCAACACCTTTTGAGAGTAATAAGTAGTTTTTCCTTCTCATTTTTCTGAAATTGTGTATTTAGTGATTCATGCAATTTTATGTGATATCCTTTTTCCTTATAATTTCATCTCATAGTGGTACCTCTATGTAGAGTTACACATACATTTGCAAGTTATAAGTTTTTTCAATAATATAATCAGTCTTAAGTTGTGAGAAAAACATCTTTTCTCCTACTAGGAGAGTGAGTATTTATCCTTATTATAAATTGTTGATGCAAAGCTTATGAGTTTTGAGTTGTGCAAGAATAAGCTTTTGTTATTGGTTTTTTGTGTGTTGCCATTTGTGTAGAGTTCATAAAATTACTTGGTGCATCACCTTTAGGATTAGATTTCATTTACATGTTTTTCCTCACTCTTTTTTTTGCAAAGTCATTAGTTAGACTGATTTAGGTGAGGTATCAAGGAGAGCCAACCCTTTCTTTGAAGGTCCATTCTCACTATAGGTTACCCACAGCCTAGGAATGTTCCCATGTGTCACAAGATTGTTGAGTTGATAACTTAGCAAAGGGTGCAAGTTTTAGTGACAATAGTTTTTGGCACGCCCGGTGGGACCTTGAGCTAATTATTAGTTCAAAAAGAGCTTCATTTTTTTGTTGTTTTGGTGTGAGCAGCAATATTCTTAGCCTTTGGAGGAAAGATCTACATACACCTGGCAACTCCGAGCTCAAATATACTGGTTTCAATAGTCTAAGTGCTGGTATGTTCCAAAACAAATCTATTAAGTCTGATTTCCAACTCTTTGAATGTGTAGAAATGTCAAGTTTTCATGAAAATATGTGCTTTCACCCCCATATCATGAGAACGCTGCTCCCACACCTTATCAGCCTTATTTAAGCAACCACAATGCTAGTTTTAATCCAAATAGCTCTGCAACAAGTAATCAACATGCACATCATGCTTACCACCCACCCACATAGTCCCAAGAAGGTCATTTCACTCCAAATCAACATGTTGTAGAGCTCAGTTAGATAAAAGGCCTATGCGAACCCTTGGCAATAAGAAACAAATGATGCAACAAAATTTACAAGACTATACTAAGCAGATGGATGAGATCAACAAGAGATCAAATTAGCAACAAGATGAGTGGGCTTATCAAGCCTATCTCCATGAACAAGAAGAGTTGAATCTTCAAGCCCAACATCATAGGTAGGAATTAAAGGCACAAGGAAGGTAGTTTGCGAATCTTTTTACAAAAGAGTTAATTGTACGAAAATAAAGATATGAGAAGAAGCTCACAAAGTTAGAAGCACAATCAATTTATCCTCCTTCATTGAAAGAATTTGTACTTCAACAATAAGTTCATCCACCTAGTACCTCTCCAAACCTATTCTTTGGTAAAGAATTTCCCTTGTTCAACACCATGTGCTTCATACAAAATGAGCCTATACATGGGCAGGTTCAGCTTGCAATTAGTCAAGAGCAACCTTTTGAAAAACCCATTTGCCTTCCAACATCCCAAGAAGTTCCACAAGCTGATATAGTGGGACCTATTATATCTCAAGAGAACTATTATGCTGAGCATAACAAGCTAGAACAACAAGTTATGGAGCAATAAATTGGTGATCAACATGAGGTTTTACCTAGTTTGTTCAATAAACTTCCACTTTTCTTTGAAGAACAAGAAGTTGTACAATGTTCAATGCCAACAAATTAGTTGGAACAACAAAATGAAGATACAAAGGAAGGTACTAATGATCAAGTTTTCAATTTCCTATTTGATGAACTCCCTTATTTTTATGACCAAAATGAAGAAAGAAATGCCCATATTAATGCCAAAACAAGTTTATGAGCAATACAAAGGAAATAAAGATGATGCTTATGAGAAAGAAGTTATTGTTCAAATTGAGAAAGTTCCCAAATTAGAGCAAATGATTCAAAGAGATTCATCAAATATGGAGAGGAGCTGCAATTACATCAAAGTTAGCACTATTTTACTAAAAAGTGAAGAGGATTTGAAAGAAGATGCCTTTTGGGATGATTTGGAAGCTTTTTGTTCAACTTTGGATGTTAAGGAAACACCTATTGAAGTGGAAATTCATGATAAACAATAGAAGGATGAGCAAGAAATTGTGGTTTTGATTGAACCACATGAACTAATTCTTTCCAATCAACACTTGAGACCAACAAAGAGAGTTCAAGTTTCATTCACAGAAGGGGGTGTCCTATAAGGCATCTAGTCCATTTGGAGGCCAAGAAGACAACACAAAATAAACTTTCACCCAAGCATGTAGCTTCGATGAAAGGACATCATTCTCAGCCTATTTGTGCTCCTTCAAGCAGTAGTATATATGAGCAAAATGAAGAGGTAATCCACTATGTCTTCAATCTTAAAGCAATACTACAATTGTTTGTAAGAAATCTCTTCGTTTCACAACTTTTCTCTGTTGTTCATCAACATGTAATATATCCTAAGTTGGGAAGAAAGGGATGTTATTTTTTAAAACTAGTGAATGGCTTTGTTTGAGCAAGTTTCATTCTAGGTTAGGGTAGGTTAGAGTAAGTTTTAGTTCAGTTTTAGGTTTTCATTTCCCTAAGTGCTTTGCAAGCATAGTTAGGTAGTTTTCATTATGAAGTTTGTTTTCAATAAGTTTCCAAGTTGTTTTGAGTTCTACTGCTAAGTTGCAACATTGAAACGAGTTGTTTCAGAACTGTTTTAGGTTGGCTAAGTGACTTTGTGCCCAATGGAAATCCTAGGCAACTAGTTTTGATGTTTAGTAGGCAAACATTTAGCAGATGTCACCAGAAATGTTACCTATTTTTGCTAGTAGCTCAAAAAGGTAGAGCTAAAATGATATCAAATGAGAAGATAGGTACATTTTAATTTTCTGCTACCTTACATTCATGTGCATAAAAGAAATAGAAGACCAATCTATCATACTGTATTTATGAAGATGTAAATAACATAGAAGAAAGATTGCACAAATCTTTTCAAAAGATAGTCTTTATTGATAAATGTAAATGTATAATGTCTCACACAAGCCATGAGACTGACTCTTCTAATACACATAAGCGGAAATATTATACATTTATGAACAAAAGGTAAATGCACATGTAGAGAAAGGTGACCCATCATTTCTTGAATGATGAGTCTTGTTGAGTTGTCCTGTTTCATTTTCATCTTCAATGCTTTCCTCATATCCAACTATCTCCTTGCAGCTCCTAGTTTCTTGCATCTGAGAGATAAAGTTTTGTTAGAGCAATGAAAGGTCACAATTCAGTACATATACATCCGTCCATAAACATATAATATGATCAATCATGTGCAATAAAAGAAACATGCATATCATAGAGGTCTAAGAGAATCACATGAGAATCATCAAACACACCTATCATATGCATATATTTTCTAACTTTTTTACTTCATGTGCAGATACAGGAAAATTAATGTTATTGTTTTATCTCATCAAATTACAACATGTGGGTTATAATGTGGCTCCCACAAGGGTTGATCCCAACATGTTGAGTTTATCAAATAATAAGCTCAATTGAGCTTATTTAAGAGGGAAATGCAATATTAAAAGTCATCATATCAACATGATCATGGAATGATAGTGAACAAACATACATATTAAGTTCACAAAGCATTTCTTCAAGGAGCAACTACAAAAGCTAAATAGAACAATGGCATTCAATGAAAAAATGCTTAAATGAAATTATGACAGTTTCTACAAGCATCAAATAATGAAAATAAACTATCAAAGGGTATGCACAAAATGGTTGTTCCAATCCATACATGGCTAAAGGTGGCCTTCATACAATCAACAAGCAAAATAAGATGGAATTCAAAATGGGAAAATTTATGCCATCATATGAAAATCACTGTCAACCTATGAATACAATGTACAAGTTTATGAAAAATAGAGTTTTCAACAGTCAATGATGATATATTTCTTTGACAAAACAATCAAAATATTAGATAATAGTCCTATATATCTTGAAGGCAACACTCAAGTTGATCATATATAGAGTATAATGAAGGGGTAGCATGACATCATAGTTATGGAGTGCCTATATAAAAGGAAATGCACTTGATAACAATAAAAGCATCTTGTGACATGAGAATGATCAAGGGAAAACAAGTGTTTCAAGATGACTATGGCAGCATTAAATAAAGTTCTTATCTAAGAGAATCATCAATGGTAGAGGGTATTGATTGCAATCTATAGAAAACAAAAGTGTTTTCAAGCTTCAAAAGGATAGTCTTTTGCAAGTGACAGTAGCAATCAAGAGGGTGGTCTAGCAAATTTTGGAGAATGTTTTGACATTGCTTAGAAGTCAAAAATGTTGTTGAATACAAAGAGGAACCCATTCTTGTCTTTCATTGACTAACATGCATGGAAGGTTTTACTATTTATTGTGGTTTATGGAAGCTTGTTTATTTTGTTGATGAGGAATATGACAATCCAGGTAGAGGCAGAAGAATGGTTCAGGATTGTTATGAAAGATAGGTTATCTATGAAGACACAAACATTGAGCCATATGGATGATATTAAAAAAGAGAGCATGTACTAGCCTATATAGAAAAACATGTAAGGGTAGTGACTTTAATTTTCTTTTCAGTCATGGACAATAAATAAGAATACCAGTGATATAATGAACAAGTCATTTGACAGTCCTCATATAGAAAATTTTCAATGCAAGAGCATCCATTAAAAGAAAATATCTCTATGTAATGTATAAGATATTATGTATTTTGCAAGCATAAAAAGTAATATACTTCTCTTTTTCTATAGAAAATGGAGGTAAACGTAGCTATAGGAGAATACATTGTTCTTTATATGCATCGAAGCTATCTGGGTTTTCTGAAAAAGAGCAATATATAGAGAAAAGAGGGTTTTTAAGTCATTAAAAATCCAGAAAAATAAGATCCCTATAGCACCCATGGCCACAACCTGTAGGTTTCTTCTTCTCAAAATACAAAAAAACTAATTTGAGGGTTTGTTTTCTATCAAATATAGAAAGAAGATTCGGTCTTATTGGCTGATGAAAAGCAATCTACATGAGAAAAATAAATGCAAGTATTTGACCTTCTCTTTTATTTCAAGAATACAAATGGAAATGCTTACCCAACTGGTCTTTTCTTGTTCTTCAATTTCTCTACCTGAAAATGCTTTCATAAAAGCTCAAACCAGACTTATTCATGGTGGCATAAAATACAATGAGCATCAATAGACAAATACATCAGAAAGATTGTTATGGATGTAGCTAAGAGGGCCAAAATATTTCAAAAAATGATCATTCAGATTTGTAGCAAACGACTTACCCTTGGAGGTGTTTTCTATAAAATCTCCATCAAAAAAACTAGAAGCAACAAGGAAATCCGCCATGAAATGCTTTCCAAAGTGCTCCACAAACTCTGATGGCAACGCATAGCTTTTGCCAAAAGTTTTGAAGGAAATGAAATGAAATTTCATTTTCCTTTGTTTCTTTTGTTTATGGTTCCCATAACCCTAGGTTGATATGCCTTGGTGGATTTTTTTGTTTTATGTTTTAAAAATACAAGGTGTCGACTAATGAGCATTGAGGGCTAAGACTCATGTCTTATGCCTTAAATTTTAATAATCTTACATATGCCATATATTAATCCCTATGACTTTATAAGTATTTTCTTTGACTCTTATTTAGCCGAGTCATGCTTTTTGAATTTTGCATTCATTCTTTGAAAATGTAAAACATGTAATTTAAGTGATGACTTATAAATCACTTAAGTTTAATGTTACCTTTGATGCAAGATAAATAACATGTGTTTATAAGATTTAGTCAAAGAAGGGATAATTTGAGCTTTAAATTCCTATGCCTTGAATCAAGGAGATTGTTGAAGGGATTTTCTAACTTTTGGAGGAAGAATAGGTAAATTGGAAGGCTTCATCATCAATTCAACTTCAGTTAAGGGGCCAAGTGGATGGGGTATGGGTCAAGGATGATTTTAAGGCATTTGACTCCATGATTCTTGCAATTTCAACCCTATTTTTGAGGGATTTTCAGTTATGCACGACCCTTTGGGTGTATTTCAAATTTGGAGCTCATTGTGCCTAATTTGAAGGGGAAGTTTCAGTTTGACTATTGACCTTGGAAGCTAGTTGGATCCAAAATTCAAATTTTGAATTCTTGGATCCTTTTGTATATTAAGTCTTCTTCTTCTCTCATTCTCTCTTCATTTTTGGCTAGTTCACCTTATGCTACTTGTAATTTTCAAAGTTCTTGAGCAGAGGTGAAGAGTTTGTAACTCATTTTTAGTGATCAATACAACATTGCAACACCTTTTGAGAGTAATAAGTAGTTTTTCCTTCTCATTTTTCTAAAATTGTGTACTTAGTGTTTCATGCAATTTTATGTGATATCCTTTTTCATTATAATCGCATCTCATAGTGGTAACTTTATGCAAAGTTACACATACATTTGCAGGTTATAAGTTGTTTCAATAATATAATCAGTCTTAAGTTGTGAGAAAAACATCCTTTCTCCTACTAGGATAGTGAGTATTTAGCCTTCTTATAAATTGTTGATGCAAAGCTTATGAGTTTTGAGTTGTGCAAGAATAAGCTTTTGTTACTAGTTTTCTATGTGTTTCCATTTGTGTAGAGATCATAAAATTATTTGGTGCATCCTTTAGGATTAGATTTCATTTACATGTTTTTCCTCCTTACTCTTTTCTCTGTAAAGTCATTAGTTAGACCGATTTAGGTGAGGTATCAAGGGGAGCCAACCCTTTCTCTGAAGGTTCATTCTCACTATAGGTTACCCACAACTTGGGAATGTTCCCATGTGTCACAAACCTGCCGAGTTGATAACTTAGAAAAGGGTGCAAGTTTTAGTGACAACAGGATGATTGGAGGAATAATTAGCTAATTAAAAAAATTAAAAAAACATTTAATATTCAAATTGAGGAATTAGAAACTTTAATTAAACAATTTAGAATTATTTAATCAAGGAGGGAAGTTGGCATTTAATTAAATAATTTGACATTATTTAGTCAAATGGAAAGAAAATTAACATGAAGGTGATGAATTAATCCAATAAAATTAATTATTTGATTAATAGAGGAAAAAGGTGAATTTAACTACATAATTGGATATTATTTAATTAAATAGACGAATTAGGTGAATTATGAGAGAAATGGTGTTAATAAGTGAAATCTAGGTGTACAATAGACTCGGGACATTTTCAGGTGTCTACATTTTTCCCCTCTTTGAAGCAAGGTACCTGTTGCATTGTTTCAAAAAACTAATGCTACTCAGATTAAAATTTAAAAAATTACTAATTTTTCTTGATTCCTCACTATGCCCCAGTGGATGATGGAATGCTAGTGTTCTACCCCCTTCAAGAGATTGAGCAGAAAAATTAATTTTCGAGTTGAGATTATGTCAAATCCATGGGAATAGTTCTATTGAATAGAGGATAAAAATAAGTCCTAGGAAACTTAGATGTTTGATGTAGATAGATTTTACGATGTATACGTGCACTCATTGGCTATCGATAACCTCATGTATATTTTGATGTATATCACATAGATTTGATAGTTGGATATAAATGTTACTTAATACAAATGGATAGAAGTAGAAGAATGAGATGGATAGATTAGCATTTTATTGAGATTGATCAAGATACCAACAAACCTATGATTATTTGAGATTTAATTGGGTATGAGTTGAGATAGATGATGATATATTTTTTTCTTTTAGTGTAGACTTAATTTTATCATAGAAGTCTTTATTTTTGATATAGCAAATAGACACAATGCACCAAGGTATGAAGAAGCATGGTGACATTGTATCTAATGCATATACATTGACTCTGCAAATAGATAGGAGTATTCTTGTTCATACCTTGTTGGTTGTTTTCTAAGAACCAAACTTAATCTCACATAATCACCTATGAACCTGCCATAATTCAATGATCAACAATGGTGAGGATTGGCCAACGATTAGATGAAAGCTTGCTAGGATTTCCCTCTTCACTTCGGGCTTTGCAAGACCCAGAAGGGTGATCCCTACAATGTACTTAATGATACTCTTGTACCATTTATCACATACATTGTAAATAATAGATACATTTCCATAAATTGCAAATTAGATGAAATCCTTCTAGAATCTATCTAATTCTTCAACAAATAACCATCTAAAGTAGGAAATGGACAACCTCTCATGAAACTTCAAAAAAAATTAGGGTATATGAATGATTTTCTATAAGGATTTGTTCTTTGAAAGGAAGGTCCGACTCAATGACTTCAAAGTTAACCAAATTTATAGAACAGTGTCTTATGCATGGGTGACAAATTCAAATTTGCAATAAACTATAATACAATAGTAATTAGACTTAGCATTTATAGACTATTGTTATATTGCATTACAATACAACTCCAAATATTCCAAAACAAAAACTACTTATTAAATCCTCATACTTAATCACACAAACCTATGATCTCATCAAATAATTTTAATTAATTCTTTGAATTAAAGTAGAGACAAAAC
>VDFB02132804.1:0-11638 GCA_007258455.2 Sequoia sempervirens | reverse complement strand
AAGAAAATTCAATTAATGTTTGTAATTGTTTAATACAAATTTCCCTTTCAAAAAATAGGATTAATTAGGCTTTTAAATGCATAATTGGGCCAATTAGAGGCTTAATTAAGTCCAATTAATTAAGGGACCCAAACATAGAGTGAAAATATAAAGGAGTACATTTTTTGACACTACAAAAACAAATAATTTTCTTATTTATTGAATTTACTTAATGCTATTGATTCTCCACTTGGCTATGATGCACTTCACTACAATGCCCCAATTTTGTATTCTTCCTTCCAAATTATCATTGATTTTGGTGGCTTCACACCTTTACTTATTCTTGGTTGAGATATTATCCTTATTCAAAATGGCTTTCAAGCTACAAGTTATGATCATATTTTTGTTATTTCTTTATAATAAACTCAAAAATACAATTTTATAAAACAAAAACTATTATTTAACTTTACTTTGGCAGCTTGCAATTTACCTACAACTTTTGTTTACAAACAATGATGGTTATCAAGTGCTAAGGATAATGATCTCTTTTATTGAAAATAGTTATTAAGAGCTAAAATTCCCTCTTTAATGGTGATTTAACTTCGAGTGGTGGCCAATAATCCACTATGTTTTTGACAACAATCTCTCTATTCCACAATTTTCCCCTCTTATGTGCAACTGAGTTCTCCTTGCAGACCTCAATAACAATTCTACAATTTATTTTACACAAACTTTTTCCTTGACTACAATCCTTGTGGTTTAGACTACTTCTTCAACTATTGTGACTTCACAATAAATTTCCTTCTTCCTAGTGATGACTTTTCAAACTCATCTTTTGTCTTCAAAACTAGACTCTTGTCTTTTATAATGAATTTCTATCTTACAACTAATCAAAATCTAGTTATATTTTATCACTTAGTTCTTGAGTTGTATCATGGAGTAGTAAAAATCAAGAAACCATGGCTCTCTCTTCTATAGAAGCATAGTATATTGCAGTAGCAATAGACAGTTGTCAAGCCATATGGATTTGAAAGATTTTGGAAGATCTGCAATTGGTTCAGGAACTTCCCCATTGCTCATGCAAGGTGAGATTTAATAATGCATGATTAACCACATGTAGTTATCTAATGTCATCTCCAGTTCAACCTCCAAGCACATAGTTTTCTTTAATTAACTTTTGTTTTTGCATAATAAAAAACTATTCCTATACTGAATTACACATGCAATTTTATTATGCAAAAATAAACTAATTAAAGAACACTATGCACTTGGTGGTTGAATTGGATATGATAGTAGATAACTACATGTGGTTGATCATGCATTCTTCATACCCATCCAATTGCCTCTTGTCATTATCAGTGGTAATCTTTACAAATATGCAATGACCTTTCTCCTTATGATGGGCTTTGGTGGCAGTTCCTTCGAGAACAAAATTTGTAGCTTTTGTCAAATATGTTGTGATCTTTTGAGGTGATGCTTCACTTTATTACATCATTCTAACTTGAGCACCCACTACACTTTATTTCCTCTAACAGTGACTTACTTTCCACACCTACTAAGTTCTCTTTCTAGATGTGATTTAATCTTTCTCTAGCAAGAGAAATATGAATTCAAGCATTGCTTTATAGATTCCTATGAACTCTTCCTTTAAGGGTTGGTTTTATTTTATCAAATGATCCATTCCTCCAATTTCTATGGTGGGCAATTCTTTTGAGACAGTGACTTTGAAAAATTTCCTCTCCAAGTCGACAACTTCCTTATAAACTACAATTAATGACTTCCTCTAATTGGGATAATGATTGTTAACATATTAATCTATCGGGTTAAATTTTATTATTAGGTAAGTAGGGTTTTGAAAGGGGCTAGCTTAGCCAACACAATCTAAGCTCTGACTTTTCTAGATAGGTCAAAGTATTATTTTTGTTTTCGTTTTCCCATTTTCTCACGACAGACATAGTTATCACTGTTCGATTAATTTTTATCTTTTTCAAAATTCTTTCTCCCACCTACTATCAACTATAAAATTTCCATTTTCAATTTGGATGAAGAGAACTAAAAATTGTAGGGATGAGTTGCAAATTCAAGTACAACACCAACTTTGTGTGACTTCATTGAAAAGTATGCACAACAAGATTACCCATCACCTTTTGCTACTACTTAGAAAGGTTGCTACTAATAAAAAATTGGGGAGAGTTTGCTGGATAAGGCTTACATCTCATTCATCACCTTAATGGTTTGATTTCCTTGGGTTGTGGAAGGAGGACGTCAAGATGTCCATTGATGATAGCTCTTTGGCTATCAAAGCAGAGCATAAACAGTGGAAGTGATGTTAGCTCCGGTCACAGCTCACACTCCTACAGAATACAAGACTATTCCACGTCAAATTATCTGATTTGATTCATGTGGTTCATTTTTCTTACTTCCAATAAGTTCATGAGAGAAAACTAAATTAGAAGTTTCAAATTGTATACCAACTGTAATCTAAGAAGGAATGCACAGAAATTATTTTGTGTGTAGAGATAGTCCTGACCATTTCAGTAAAATTTACAATGTTAAAACAGACACATAGGTTTTCTCAGCAACTATCATGTAAATGGATAGGATTTGAGATGGTGATGATGATAATTTTTTCAAAGAAGCCATTCTTCAGTTTTCAAACTGCCTACATTATTGGAGATTTTTCATTTTCTTTTGTTGGAAGTAGAATCCAAATGAAACCGTGTTTCCATGTAAAATAGTAAGGTAAGGAGAATAATATCAAGTGATACCTTTCTCCACTCAAATCTATAAACATTTTCATAGAATTGAATGAACAAGTGTCCCAAGAATTACCCCTGCTACTGCAAATTTTGAAAATTCCAACGCAAATGAATAATCTAATTCCACCTAAAAAAATAGGGAGTTATCCCTCCACAAATCAATCAATTGGACCAATTAACAAATATTCCCAATGAAATCTTTGAAAATATAATTAGGAATCCATCAAAATGAAATTGAAAGAAATTTGATAAAAGGAAACCTAACTACACTTGCAAACCTGATCCCATTGGGGGATTAGTGTTGAATTGATGGGAAATGATCAACCCTTTCTTAATTCCATTATTGAAGCAAGTTTTAAAGTGATTATTTAATGGAGAAATGGATGAAATGGATGCAAAATGACTAAATGATCTCAAAGATGGCTCTAAAAATTACTATAGTGTAATTACTGTCAAGCTTTGTGGATGAATTACTCATGAAATAGGGGCTATTTATAGGATTTTTAGGTGAATCAATGGCTAGGATCAATTTGGTTAATCAAGGGATAGAAATGGATGAGAGGAATTGACATGGATCAAGGGTCAAATCCATGGATGAGACTGAAAGATCACCTAGATTGATAAAGTTAATCAAGGGTTGCAATTGATTTCAACAAACACAAATCCTTAATTTTAGGAAGAATGTGCAAGATATTTCCATGGAGGGAAATTGTTTGAATTTGAATTGGAGGAATATTCCTGAGAATATTCCTTCGCAAGTGGGTGAAATTAGAGGGATTAAAAGATATTAGTCAATTAAATAATTAAGATATTATTTAATTGTGCAAGATGGGGGAATTTAGGATTTTAATTAAATTTAATTACCTCATTTAATTAAAAGGGGTGGACGACACTTAATTTAAATAAATCACATTTCTGATGAACTGCTGATATGATTTAGGGATTTTGAACAAATGGTCTACATTATTTAATCAAATGAGATGAAAATTAGTATGAAAGAGGTGAATTAACCCAATAGTATTAGTTATTTGATTAATAGAAGTAAATGATGAATTTAATTAAAGAATCAAGATTATTTAATTAAATAGTCAAAAAGGGTTGAATCAGGATGAAAATGGTGTTAGTAATTGAATTCGGATGGCACTAAAAACTATAATGAGATAGTAGATTTTAACCACAATCAAGGATTTTGATCTTAAGTTGGGGTTGGCATGAGCATGAGAACATTGGATGATCAAGTGCCTCCTCTATGGGCTACAAGCAGAGGAATTAGTGAACCCACAAGCATAATAACAAGGAAATTTATGAGCATTGTTGTAGGCATGGCTTCACAAAATTTTGGTTTTCTAAGAAATAAAATATATATTTAGGCAGGTTGACTAACATTTGTTGTACTGGTATGTAATCATTCATCCATACTACTTGAAACTCGTGCCTTCTTGTCTCTACTCTTCATTTTTAATTAATTCAATTGACCTCTAAGAGATGAGTGGAGAGTAGCCTGTGGGTATAACGTAACCTAAAATGATTTTGATGTGAATTTTCATTAAACTATAATCCATAACAATTTTGTTATAATCAATTTTTTTATTATATAGAAAGTGATATATAATATTTTTAGTTATATAAAAAAGTTATATAAAATGTATATAATTTTAATATATTATTAATAAATATTTGCATTTGATAGTTTTAATACCATGATAACATACACATATATTATTCACTGTAAAATGAAGTGCACCATCCTTTTTAGATTTATTGAATTTATCAAGCGTATTTTACCATTATTAAAAATTTCACAAAAATATGTTTGAATAATTTGTGATTTGTCATTACACTTTATTATGTATTGACAAGTGGGTCTGCTACCTAATAGGTGTCTATGAAACGAGTTTTTTATGTTTCTACATTTTTAGAGTATGGATGCAGAGGTAAAGTAGAATCAATCCCTGCAAAACAACTCCCTTAAACTAATGTTTGTTCATCAAGTGCTGCCTCTGTAAACCAATATTCTTTCTTTATGGGTCTTCAAAGGCTTTTGCACAATTCAACCAAGACTGAGGAGTTTAAGAATAAAACTTGATCTCAAATACCATATTCAATTGAGATCCTAAAACTGTGGAAGGTACTCTGGTGTAAAAATTCCTCAAAAATGACTATCTCTTTCGGTGTGTAACTACACCTAAATCGCAACTAGGGCTTGGTGTAGTAGCAGTGGTATTTTAGTTCTAGGGTCTAAAATGTTCCTAAGTTTCCAAACCACATCCTATGTACCCTAAACAACTCTTTCCAAATTACTGTATTCCCACCATAAATAACAAAATTGTCCTTGAAGGGGTCACTGAATATTCTAGGCCGACAAGCATGAAGACATATCAACTTCTTTGAAGTTCCTCCGCCACCAAAGTAACCCCTATCTTGCATTAAACTCCTATGAAACTCCAAAAAAGAAAAACGTCTACAACATCCATTCCACTCTAAGTTTCATGTTTTACTAGGTGAATGAAATTGCATTGGCATTTTTGTTTACTCATTGGCTACCTCCCTAACTGCAGTGTTTCTACTGAATTCTAAGTAAGATAAATATTCTTGAATCCTTCCCAAAGTGTGTAGACAACACATGAAAACCACCAAGTCACCAAATAAAATTGTATTCAATTCTCCATCAACCAAAATTCAATTTATACCATGGATGGATCGTACTTATCCATACAATTCAATGTAGCAGCAAGGTATGTTCAGGAAATGCAGAAAATAAAGCTTTTATTGATTCAATCTTCCAAAATGTCATCCACCCAACCTTTTCTTTGACCAAAAAGGGTATTTTAAACCTTTTTCAACCATATTCCAATGGTTACAAAACAATTTTCAAATTAAATACTAACACAACATCGTTATGTTTGCTTTTATGACAAAATTGCAAAAATTGCATTTGCCAACATTGTGCAACTTTGACCATTTTTGCATCTACACACTATCTCACCCCTAAGAACTCAAACTAGAACCAAACATACATGAAATGGTCTTTTAAGACCTTATTACATGCAAATAACTCAACCAAAACAAAATATCAACTTTTGACCCCTCTTGGAGGCCTAAAACCCTGTGGGTGCCCTTGCCCATACTCCTAGGGCAAAGAAAGCTCAAGTTCCACTTGAGGATAGACTTGTAATTGTACAACCATGTTTGATAATATCATCCTCAGTCATCAAAGTTTCATCCTCCATAGGGAGACCTCACCATTTGACCAAGTATTGATAGTAGACCTTTCTCCTTGTCTTCTTAAGCTCCTTCTATTCCAAGATGCATTTCAACTCCAAGGGTTGGCTTGGTGGAAGATCCATGATCTAATCTTCATTTGGAAGCACTGATGAACCTACATTAACACCTATATCAACATCCCATTTATAAGGGTAAAGATCATAAACATTAAAAATAGGAGAAATGGCAACTCCGGGAGGAAGTTCAATTTCATTTGCATTCTCTCCAAACTTGTGCACCACTTTGCATGGCCCTATCTTCTTCATCTGTAGTTTAGAGTACTTCCCCTTAGGAAACCTTTTCTTCATCAAATGATCGAAAACTAAGTCCCCAACCTTAAAATGAACCTCTCTCCTTTTTAGATCAACATTATTCTTGCATTTTTCAACATTCTTTTAAAGATTCTCCTTAACACGTTGGTGGATTTCTTGCATAGCCACTGAAAATTGTTCACCTTTAGTACCCCTCCTTTCCATCCCACTAACATATCTCAATTCAAACACACCCCTAGGCTGAAAACCATAAACAATCTCAAAAGGACTTTTTCCAACACTTCTATTCACTGAATCATTGTATGCAAACTCGAGTTGAGGAAAAGCTAGATCCCATTTTGTTGAATGATCCTTTGTTAGACATCTTAGGAGGTTTCCAAGGCTCCTATCCACCACCTCAGTCTTCCCATCAGTTTGAGGGTGATAGGCAGAACTAAAACTCAAATTTGTGTCAATTTTCTTCCATAGGGTTCTCCAAAAGTGACCAAAAAATTTGTTATCCCTATCAGATACAATACTAAGAGGTAAACCATGGATTCTTACCACCTCTTTGAAGAAGATTCCTACAATGTATGAAGCATCATTAGTGCTCTTACAAGGTATAAAGTGTGTCATCTTAGAAAACCTGTCAACAACAACATACACCGAATCAAAATCTCTTTGAGTTCTAGGCAACCCCATCACAAAGTCCATACTAATTGATTCCCAAGGCCTATTGGGAATGGGGAGAGGTTGATATGACCCTACATTAGTGCTAGATCCTTTAGCCCTTTGAAAAATAGTACACTTATCCACAAAGTTTCTCACATCAGTTTTCTTTTTTGGCCAATAGTAGTGCCTCTTCAACTACTCCAAGGTCTTATCTAAACCAAAATGACCTGCAAGGCTACCACTATGTTTTTCTTTCATTAATTTATCCCTCATTGAACAATAAATCATCTTGGATCAGAAAATCAATCCATTTTTCATTATTGTTGCTACAAGGTTGCCTACAACTTTCATAAATATCTTTAAAATCTGCATCATCAATGTACATACCTTTCAAAGAATCCAATCTTATGCTCTTCAATTGAATTTCATGCACCATGAGAGCTCTTCTACTCAATGCATTTACCACCTTGTTAGATTGACCCTTTTTATTGTTAATGGTGGAAGTAAAACTTTGCAAAAATTCAACCCATTTCACATGTCTACTACTGAGTTTATCTTGACTATTCAAAAATTGGAGAGCATGATTGTTAGTATACACAATAAAATCCTTAGGAATTAAATAATGTCTCCATTTTTTCAATGATTATACCATTGCATACATATCAAGATCATAGGAAGAATACTTTTTCTTGGCTTCATTCAATTTTTCATTGAAAAAGGTAATAGGTCTATTTTCTTGACTTAGGACAACACCTATAGCATGACCACTTGCATCACAGTCAATGGTAAAGACCTTATCAAAACTAGGAAAATTCAATATGGGCTGCTTAGAAACTTTCTTTTTCAAATACTCAAAACTCCTATCAGCCTCATTAGACCAAACAAACTTCTTTCTTTTATCACCCTTTATTGTATCAATAATAGGAGCACATACATCACTGAAACCTCTTATGAATTTTCTATAGAAACTAGCCAAACCATGGAAAATACTTACCTCATCCACTGATTTTGGTGTAGGCCAGCTTAGTATAGCCTCAACCTTACTTGGATCCATCTTCAAAGTGCCATTGGTGACCACAAAGCCAAGGAAACCAACTCCATTTTCAAAAACTCACACTTCTTCAAGTTTATCATTAGCTTTTCTTCATGCAACCTTCTCAAAACCAAATCTAAATGTTGCAAATGTTCTTCTTTAGTTTTTCTAAAAACAAGAATATCATCAAGATACACTACCACAAACTTACCAATAAAAGGTTTAAGCACCTCATTCATCAAGCGCGTGAAAGTACTAGGGGCATTTGACAAACCAAAAGGTATTACCATTCATTCATACAACCCTTCATTTGTCTTGAAGGTTGTTTTCCATTCATCACCAGGTCTGATTATGATTTGATGATAGCCACTCTTGAGATCAATCTTGGAAAAGTAGCAAGCACCACCCAAATAGTCCATTAGGTCTTCAATCCTTGGAATAGGAAATTTATACCTTATTGTAATCTTGTTGATGGGCCTTGAATCAGTGCACATCCTCCAATCACCACCTTTCTTTGGTGCTAGAATTGTGGGAACCGTACAAGGACTCAAACTCTCCCTAATCATCCCCTTGTCAAGTAATTCTTGCACTTGCCTCTTAATTTCCTCATTTTGCTATGGAGTCATCTTGTAAGTAGCTTTGTTGGGAAAACTAGCCCCTAGAATGAAATCAATATGGTGGATTATGTCCCTCATAGGTGGCAAGGTGTCAAAAATCTCATCAACCACTATTTCATCATATTTCTTCAACAATGTTTGCACCACTAAAGGAAACTCCTCTTTCTTTTCTGCTACCATGATAGATTTAGGCCTTACTATGATAGAAAATCCCACATTTTCCTCTTCCAAGGTATTTAGGCACTCCTTTTCATTGACCAACATCACACTAGACCCGGTTTGGGAATCTAGGCTTTCATCCTTCAATGGTTTGAGGGTGTAAGAAACCCCATCCTTTTCTATAGCATAAGTGTTTTTCCTCCCATCATGGATAGCCTTCCTATCATACTGCCAAGGCCTTCCCAAAAACAAATGACACACATCCATTAGTATTATATCACACAAAACCTTATCCTTGTATCCCCCTATGTGAAAATCTACCCAACTTTGTTCATTCACAACTACTTGTTGCCCTTTTTAAGCCAAGAAATTGTATATGGAGTGGTATGAGGAATCCTTTGTAATTTCAACTTCTCTACCATTTCAACAGAAATCAAATTGTGTGTGCTACTAGAATCAATAACAACCTTGCAACACTTACCTTGGCTTTTACATATAGTTTTGAAAAAATACTTTCTCTGTGGTGTTCCTTCTCCATTAGCCCTTTGAGTAGAGTCCCCATCATCAAAAACTCTCCAATCTCTGTTTCTTCAACATGTGGTGAGGAATGTACACTCTCAGGATCATCTTCGCCTTGTGCAATCCAATTTCTTATTTCTCCTCCAAATGAAGTAGATGGATGCTCCTTAGTACATTGTCATGCTTGGTGGCCTTCAAATTTGTTGCATTTATAACACTTCCCAATAAAACCACTTGAACCTCCTCTTTGGCCTCCAAATCTGCCCCTAGAATCTGATCTTCTTCCCCTAGAGCCACCTCTTGAATCTGCAACTTATTCTTAAACTCTACTTTTCTCTCCTTTACTCTCATATGATTGTCCTAAATCATAAAAAATACCTCTTCCACTAGAATTCCTTCCTCTACCCCTGCTTTTCTTTTATTTCCTTCTCTTCAACTTATCTTCAACCTTGATGGCTAATTGATAACACTCTTCCACTGTTCTTGGATTGGTGAGGCTCAACTCATCTTGAAGGTTGTATCTCAACCCATTAAGGTATCTTGCCACTTTTTCCACATCATCTTCTACATGACCTGCCCTTATACTCAATTTGTAGAACTCTTCAGTATAGGTTTGCACATCCATATGTTTTTGCTTAATTTTTTGAAGCCTTTTGAACAACTTAATGGTGTAGTCACCAGGTAGGAATTTTCCCTTGAGTTTAGCAACCATCCTATCCCAAGATGTTATTTTAGACTTTCCCTTCTTTCTCCTTTCATCTTGTACATAATCCCACCAAAGTAATGCATGGCCCTTCAAATTTTTCTTGGACAACTTCACCCTTTGCTCTTCTAGCACATCTTCATATTCAAAATAGTTATCCAATGCTCCTATCCAATCTAGGATTTCTTCACTATCCAACTTTCCTCCATACATGGGTAAATCCATCTTGATCTTAGGACCTTCTCCCTTGACCGCCTTCAGGAAATTTTCCATCCTCAAGTCATCAGGATCCATCTCTTCTTCAGACCCTTGGGAACTTTCCTCTTCCCTTTCTTCTTCTTCTTCATGGTCACTCAGGTCTCCTGTGACCATTCCTCTCTTTTGACTTGTTTCAACATCAACAATATTGGATGTAAGGGCTTCTATCAACTCCTCCACTTGTCTCAACTCTCTTGCATGTTTCTCCTTCAATTCATGCACCTCTCTAGCGACTAGATTCCCTTTTGGAGGCATCTTTGTTTCTTCTTCACTTCAAATTTTCCCTCTTCAAATCAAACCTACACTCTAATACCAATTTGATGTAGATCAGTAAACAATCTCAAAAGAATCATAACCAATTGTTCATCTAAACCCCTCGTGACATCAAAACGTGGGTTTTCCTTCACAAACCCTTGTTCTTCCTTGTAACCTTTCAAAAAATAATTTTTGGACATATCTTCCCAACCAAAACTGATCTACAAGAAAGAAAACTTTCTTCAGATACCCATTTGGCTATTATTTAACATATCTCAAAATCAGGTGGGGTTACTTTGTATGGAAGGCTTCAAATTTTGACTATCCTCTTGCTTTGACTAGGCCTAATTTGAAATTAGGCATGCACCAAATGTGTTCAAGGCTTCAAAATCTCTCAACACCCATTCCAACACTCTCCACATGTCACACATGGACCAATTCATCAAATATTGCATCAAGAATCACTTCCCCAATAGCATTCATCAATTTTACTCAAACACTAAAGCTTCTAGGTCTGATACATGAAGATATCAGACCTTTCAAGCATTCTTGCACATGCCAAACACCATACTCTACATCTGCAGCCTAGGAAAATCAAAGAATACATCAACATCATCCATTCCACCAAGTTTTAGGAGATTCTACCACGTGGAATGGATTTTATTACATTTTATTCCTCACTGGTTACCCTAACTAGGGTTGAGACTAGTCTACAGAAAAATTATCACAACTCCCTCAAAACACAATGAAATCACATAAAACCACCACCAAACGAAAGTATATTTAGTGATCTATCCACCATAATTAAATTTAGACTATGGATGGATCATACAGATCTGTACAATTCAGTGTAGTAGCAAATTACGTTCAAAAAATGTAGAAAATGGAGCTTTTATTTATTTAATCTTCCAAAATATCATCAACCAAACTTCCCTTCGACCACACAAGGCCTTTTAAACATTCACCAACCTATTCCCAATGGTTCTCAACTAATTTTCAAATTAACAACTTAACAAAACACCATTATTCCTACCTTTGACAACAAAATGCAAAAGTTGCTTATACAACATTGTGCAACTTTGACAAGTTTTTACATTACACACTAACTCACCCCTAATGACTCAAACCAGACTCAAACACATATGAAATGGTCTTAGAAGACCTTATTA